>UELX01004275.1:0-18664 GCA_900480035.1 Eupelmus urozonus
ATAGTTCTGATAGAATATAAAAATTAACAATTTTTATTTTAAGAACAGTTGGTCTTGTATACATGAATGTAAGATGTAAAACAGTATATTTAGTGACAAAGGTAGAAAATAGAAGTCTTCTTCCTCGGCTTCGCCTCGGGCTCATGTACACGCAGTGCAGCGATTTTTATTTTCTGGCCGTGTCACGAATACTTTTTTCTCTATCCCCGGTCGCGAAAATATCCATAAGTATACTATAGCATATTCTTCTGTTTTGCAGATAAAAAAGTAATTTAATTTTTAAGAAAAGATTCATACTCAGTAAGTAATTCGAATTTTTAAAAAAATATTTTACGTATTTATTTTTTATAAATCATTATTTACGTTTTAATTTTTATTATAATAATAAAAGTTATGACTCTAATTTAATGACTTCTGCCTCGTCGGTAGAATAGTCATCATTAGTTAGATCTACTTTTAAAGCCATTTTTTGAGTCAAAATGTACGATTGCAATTAGCATGTACAGGTTAAAAAAGAATATGCCATGGGTAAAACTGTTTTCTGCTGCGGCAGCTTTTGTTTTCCCTCTCTAGCGGGCGATAAAGATTTTACTTAAAAAATGACATTTAGAGGTACAAATATATACAAATATAAATAAATACAAAAAAACACGAAAATCAATACATGAGTTACATAAAAGATGGTATGCACCAAGGGCTAGTGAGCTTTTTGACCTCGTTTGTTTACAGTACTCGTCTTCAGCTCGCAAACGCAAACTAGCTCGCCTTGACTCATACTGCAAATACCACACTCGGTCTATAAAAGCTCACTTTACACCCTTGGTACATAATATACTATTTTCATTTAGCATCGATTTGTGTACGACTCGAAACAACGGTATGTATAACGAGTGAAGAAAAGCTTTTTTCCCTTGTTTCACAATGTACAGTAAACCCTCTAAATAGAGCAGGAAAAGACGGAAAGGGGAAGAGATTTTCTTAAAATCAAGCTTCTCCCACTATTTACCGATTCCTGCGGTCGGAGAACTTTCAGGTGCAACCTCTCAATGGGGCAGTCTTCTATAATAGACATACATAATGTATACTGTCAGTCACGTTTTTCTTGATTAAGTTTTATCATGTTTGCGTTATAAAATATTCACAGCTATGAAGAAATAGATGCATCTACACTTTTAAAATAGTTAAAGATATCAAAATGTGGTGCGTAATTACTGAAAAAAAACGTATTAAATACTATATCTTTTCATTAATAGATGATCCAGATAAGTCAGCTTCTCCGCCTACTTTTGAGCATGAAGAAATCATTCAGAATGACATTTATTTAATTACTGAAAGTTTTTCGAATGAATTTAATTTTTTATTTGAATCATTAAAAGTTTTAGTGATATGTAAATAGTACATTTAGTACAAAATAAAAATATTTATGTATTTTTTATAATATTAATTTTAAATTATTACAATTTATAAAAAGATAAAATATTTTTCATTGCACGTATTCCTTACTGGCTTATTGAGATCGTGCGAGCAATTGGAGGGCGTGCTTTACATGTTGAGGAGTGGGGACAAGGTTCCGCTGTGAGGCTGGAGAAACTGCCCTATTGGGAAGGGCCTATTTAGAAGGTTCACTGTACTACTTGTTACAAAAAAATTAAAAAAACTCTTTCACCCTTATTTTTTACCCCCTCGTAATTCCATAAACTAAAAAACAACGTCGGGAATGAAGTCAGCGACCGCAAAAACCCGCATATACACCAGTTTTGTGTAATTATGAATAGTATTTGCGGTTACCAGTTTTGGCACGAAAAGTTTTAAATACCTTGCCAGTTAAGGGATTAAGGCCACAATTGTTGCAAAGAAAGTATTTTTATCTTATCTAGGATACTTGTGTTTGTGCGTATGCATTTATAATCTGAACATACTTAAAAAACTTAAGGACAAATGACTTTTTTTAATATTAACTTATTACTTTTGTACTTACGCATTTGGAAGTCTTGAAACGTTCTCCTTTCGTCTCGCTGTAAAAGTGGCTGCTGTATTTTTTGTATTGATATCAGATTCGATGATCCAATCCTGACTGCTTGTTGAGGCGTCCAAAATTTTTACACCCGCCTTTACTCGTGCTCTGCAATAAAAAAGAGTAAGGAAATTATAACAGACAAAAATAGCATTAAATTAAAGTGAGTTTTGCGTTATTTTAACAAATTAGTGTGGGGGAGTTGTAGGGTCAGTGGGTGGCAGAAACGTACAAATTTGTGTAAATATATAGATACACTCAGAACCAAGTTTTTTTCAAAAAATTAATCCATTCATTCTGTAGTGGTATATCAAAGGAGTATTTTAAGCCCAAGCTTGTAAAAATTGATGAGCTGGTTGGCTAGAAAACCCGTGGTACGTGGGTAAAATAGTCAAAATTCAAGGTTTCTAACGGTGAGCGGTATTAGAGACTTAGAGGACAATATAGATCACTTAGATGTGCAAAAATGATCTGTAATATGTATATAGTGAGTACAAAAAATTTATATTAATGAAAGCTGTAATATACTATTTTAAATAGTAATAAATGTTTTATTCATTTTCAGTGATTTTAACTCAGGCTGGCCCCCTTAATCTTTCCATGATTCTGATGATCGAGTTATAAAATTGACGGATAGTAAGGAACGTAGATTACACCAATATATCGTTAATTAAAGAAAATATGTCTAATAGAGATGATATTTTCTTTTCTGATTTAAAGGTATCCAGCCTTATTTTGTTCCTTGAGGAATTCCACGAAGAGTCATTAACAATATTTTTAGCGTCTACATCTGTAAGTGAGTTGCAAAATGTAATAATTCACAAATTTTATAAAATTTTGCGTATTTCAAAAATTTTTAAGCAACAAAAAAAAATGGGGCATTTTGCGACAACTCTCCCGCAGCGCGGTGAGTGAGCATAAAAACATACAACTTTAAACTTGAGCTGGATGTTCTTCAAAAATAATAGGGTAGAATTTTTTAATTAAAATAAAAAAGGAAGATTATTTTTGATATGCCAAAAACTCGATTAAATATGATGGAAAGTTCGTTTATTTCTTATATAAATATCAAATAATGTCACCAAAGCATTTAAAAAGTAAAAATCTGAAAAAATATTCGGCTAATGTTGAATTTGTTATGTTACGTAAATACAAATATGCCAAAAATAGTAAAAATAAATTTTGTAAATAATAAATTTCAATTTGTCTATTTTAATATTCACATTATAAAATATAAATCGGTTCAACCGGAAAATGTTATCATTATTCAAATGATATAGTAATTAGTCTTATGCGTTATCAATTGCTACTTCCCATTTTGTAAATATCAAATCTGAGTCATCTAGATTCATTTTTTTTAACCATCTGAATAGAATTTATATAAAAGCAAGTCTCTTACGAACAGAGAAGCAGTCATCAATCTGAAGCATTAGCTCAAACAGTGCCTTAAAGTTAAATAGAGAAATCTCAGGTATGTTTAGTATATTTCAAATTTTATTCTATAAACTAAAATAGGACAGCTCTATAAAAATGATTTTTTTAGTTTTTTTTTTTAATTTAAACAAAAAAAAATTAAGAATCAGTTTATACAAAATTATTTAATTACTTTATATTACATAATAAAATTATAAAAAAAATTACAACCTAAAAAAAGTAGTTTGAATTTTAAATTTTGTCGGTTTATATCGTTCATTTTAAACGCTTTTCTTGTTGCTACAATGTAATGACATTTAAAATATCAATCTTTAGTGGACATTGTAGTTCCATTTGTTCAGGTTTGTCCCAAAGAAATCAATTGTAATGTAGACGAAACGTCCGCATCTTAAATGACATCACAACCATGTACACTAACTTACTGACTACAATAAATACGTATTTGTATGTAAAAAAATATTTGAAATATCATTAATGTTGTAAGACAGTGAAATTAACTGTTTGTTTGAATTTATGATAAGATATTGAAATGGGTGTAAAATTTTGAATTTAATATCATTAATATCTTCAGATTTAAGTAATTTACCAATTTATTTTTTTTTATTTCTTCAGATTTTGACAACAACTATGATGACTCCCCGTGGCTTCATCCTACTTGTTTTATTGGCTACAGTAGCAACAGTTTTTGCTGATCAGCGGGAAGATGAGTGGGAGAAAATTTATTTCAATCGTCCAAGAAATTTAATTGTCGGAGAAAGAGTTAATGGCGATAGTGTTGTTCAGCGACCATCTATAAAAGTTAGTTCGAAATGGCTGCGAACTGTTAAAGAAACAAGAACTATTACCCTAAATGACCCTAACAAAGTAATTACTCAAGTCAAACTTTTGGATCAAAACACAAAGGCTTACGGAGCTACTCCATCAGTTCTTGCTGGTGGTCCAGGTCAAAATTTTGTTACGGTTTCTTTCAAGAGTCAAAAAAGCCACAGTATCAATTTCATCGTAGAAATTTATGGAATTTAAATATTTTTATTACCTATGTAAACTGTTAAGTACAAATGAATTTAATTACAAGTTTTAATATTTTATTATTTAATACTACTATCCTAATTAACCATTTAAATAAAAAAAATATAATGATGATTGAAACATTATTATGAAAATAAAAATAGTTAAAGGAAAAGCAGATATACAAAAAGAAAATTTTAAGATACGCTTTAATAAATATAAGCTTCAATAAATTACATTGTCTCAAATTTTTAAAGCACGGTTACGTTTCTTATGATTTAATTAAATTATGCTTTATTTCATAAGTTGCAATATTTAAAGTTTTGTTTACAAATTTATCAATTTCTATTGTTTATAACTAAATCATATATTTAATAAAAAATTTAAAACTTGAAATCTAAAAATTCAACGGAGAACTTTTATACAAAGTCATTCCATTGTCTTTTTAGTAAAAAGTACCAATCAATTTACAATATATTTACCATTAGATCTAATCAAACCCAATTTTGCCAAAAATAAGTTATATAGTGAAGAATTTCATATACTCATTTTGGCTTTTCCTTTAAGGGCAATATTCGCGCAATATTGGTGTCTCAAAATTATTTAAAAAATTGTACCAACAACCTAGAGCATTTCTCTTTTATGTAACCTTATGCTAAAATAAAATAAAAAAAAGTAAAATAAACAAAACTTTTTTCTGAAAGCATACTTATCCATTTTTCCAGAACTATCCCAAAACGAAAAACCGGCTTTAATTGAACGAAAAAAAGGGGCGTTCATACATAAATGAAAGTCTGAACGCGTCTAAAGGCGTATAATTAGCGACTAATGAAAGAGCGCCCGTCTATATACGTATAACCACACTCGTGAGCGCGCGCGCGCGCGATCGGAAAAAGTAAGTCATTTTAGGAATTCCGGCGGCGCACGCGGCGAACCTGTTCGCAAAGGATATACTCTCGAATCTCTGTAAAAGGCGTCTATAATAGGAGAAAACGTTGCCGCTCGCTATACTCGCGAGAAAAGAGAAATCCGGCAGGCGCGCAAGATATACGACTGCTAAATCCGTCGGCAGCAGCGGCGGCGGCGGCGCGAGCGGAGGGAAAAAAATAGCCGGCAAACTACTAATCGACGATTTAATAAAACAAATTGCCAGTCGCGCGAGCTCGCAGCCTCGGCGTCCTCGATATTCCCGCGAGCACCGCTAATTCTCCATTCACGCTCTCGATTCTCTCTCTTTCTATATAGCTGTGGCTGTGTGTGTTTACTCGCGCTGCAGCCACGCTGGCATAGAAACCCACGCGCTGTGTGTGTATATGTATGTGGGTATCCTCGGTGCTCTGGCGGCTTAAAAACCTTTCTAATGACGTTCATCCGTGTCTCAATTAATGAGCGGCCAATAAAGCAAGTGCGCCCTACGTTATTACACATTTGCGATTGCGCTTTTTCAATACTCCTCTAGATCCAGCTGATATGAGAGTATGTAAATCGCCCGTCCATGCGCACGGATTTACTTTTCTACTCTACTCCACTCGCACTGCTAATCCAAGGCAACTCGGTGTAAATCAGCAGAGTTTGTTTTGCGAAACAGCATATAGCCTCCAATTACATAAACCAGAGTCACAAGCATCTCCCAGCGCAACCAGTGAACGAAGCACCTCGCGCCCGTATAGGTGACGATGCTTTCGTCTGCTGGCTCGTCCTCTCAATGAAGTCCTTATAAAGCTAGAGGCCGCCGCCGCCGCCGCTTGTATAAAGTCAGCTCTCTCGCAAGCGGCCGGCCTCTGAAAAAGCGGGACCGGCTTCTTCTTCTTCTCCTCCGATGGAATAGATTCCCCTGAACCTCCTCCTATCTCTCTCTCTCTCTCTCTTCCTCGCGCGTGCGCGATCTCCATCCGTCCTGATGCCGCGCCGCTCTCCTTACACTATATACAGTCCATACAGCGAGGAGAGCTCACCTCGAGCGATCGATTAATCAGCGCCGGGCGATCGATGCAGGTCGCGCGCGCTGCTATACACTAGGGATCGAGGGAGATAGATAGATAGAGAGAGGAGCGCGCTGGATCCATCCGCATTCACTGCAGCTGCCAATCATCGTCCGCGAATCTGAGAGACGCGAAATATTCGACGATCTTCTATTTTCGCGCGCGGAGAGCTAGGTTTGATTTATCGGCGCGAGCGGCTGGATGGTGGAGAAACAATATCGGCTGAGGATGTTTCAGCGAGGGGATTATATAGTGGGAGCGGTAAGCGAAATTGATAAATACGGACTGGACGGAAGTTGGGATTATTGGAAGTAGCTGGGTGTGATGATTTATTGATTAGATGTGCAGGAATGCGTACGACGTTTTAATTAATCATTGAAAATGTGCGCTTTAATCGACATTACCGAATATGTACCAACTCTAAGCTCAAGCAAAAACTAGCAACGGCCTCGAAAATTTAATTATCATAATGATTTAGCACACTTTCAAGAAGCCTTATAATTGCAAACGCATCCACTCACTTCACGCCCGGAAGTAACAGTACAGAATGAAAGTTCTTCAACCAACCAAAAGCTCACGCAGCCGCGCACATTTTTTGGCATAGTCAGACTCGCTTCCGGCGCGCACGAGGATTTAATACACAAATACGCGCGAGCCGAGACTTTGAAGGGGGCCCCAGCCATCTCATCAACATGCAGGAAGCCGCCGAGGCGCGCCCCAGGAATTTCGGCTTCCCGCGGGCGGCTCATATATATTAGGGCCGCGCGCGTCAATACACCGCTAAGCACGCCGCTATTGTTCGCTCGAGCAGGCAAGGATGAGCCTTAACCAGAGTATTTTTCTCGGCGCACGCCTTTTTTACTACGACTTTTTAATAAGTCAATAAAGAGCGGACGATTTTTAATTGTTTTTCGTTTGATGTAACGTAGATTGATCATATGTATAAGTAATAAAGTGTATTATGAGGCGATTAGAGTCGGCCGACTGCTCGATGTTTTAAAGGAGCCCGTAAAGTGATGAATTGACGTCATGTTTTACTGTTACGGAGTGATGTAATGGACCGCGCGCTGGCATCAAATAGTTTGACTCGGACCTAATTTATACGATGCCGAAACAGTACAGTAGGACGATATACCCCCTCTATATATGGCTCGAATACGCTCAAACATGATCTGGCACAAATATTGTTTATTCCAATGATGATATTACCGCCGTCGTATTAAGAATCCCAATGATTTTCATTGTTCCATTTACTACGTAACGGGCATACCCAAAGCCCGTACAGCATACTTAAAAATATTTCCACGCCGAGAGGTTTTATTGTTTCTATACGCTGCGGCGCGCGCACATTTCATTTTCTCGCCCGGTTTTCACTCGGCATCTCGTTAGCCGCTCGAGTCCGTTTTTATTAATTTTAACGGTTTTAGCGCGCGTAATGTAGCTTTAAATTTACAGCTGCAAATTAGCAGCTCGACGCAGCCCGTGCAGCCAGACTTGCAACTCTCCAGCTGGTCATTTGTGCGCTTAGTTAGCGCGCCGCTGGCCAATGTTAACGCCGCTTAACATCTACTTTCTACCGACTTTCTCTCCGCGAGCTCTAAATGAGCGCGAAAAAATGGCTAAATCCCCGAGACCGATTGGCGATAGTATAACGGTAGTCGCGACAAAAAGCGCGTATTTTTTCTCTCGGAGCCAATATTTCGCCTCATGTAAACTCGGGCCGGGCCAATAATCTGGAACGAAAATGTAAGCCGAAGTTCAGCTTAATTTATTCGCTGCTTGTAATGTGCTTAATTTAAAGCCGAGATAATAACTTTGAGATATAGAGTCTTTTTAGCAGAGTGCAGAGCTACGATGCGTTACTATCGCGGGGCTATATATATGTGCGCGCACGCGCGCGCGAACTATCGGCGTTGCGGTGATTTATTTTGCCCTACAACTCGGACGATTAGGTTTCCTCTTCCTTCTTGGCCACCCAAGTCGAGAATCCGTAAAAGCGCGCACTATCTAATTTATCATGATGTGCATCGGATCAGGGCCACGTAAGCAGAATTTTCATAATTCCCCTTCGAGCTGTTGTGTGTAGCTTTGCTCTCTACGCTGGCTGTTTTGTTAGAACGAATGCGGTGTTTAAAATGTATGTTGCTTTTTGTTTTTATTAATGTTTTATATTTAATGGTGATTTTAATTAAGTTGTTTATTAATTAGAGCTGATTGAAATTTTAAAAATGTGTTATCTTCGAGAAAGTGTAAATAGAAGCTGAACAACTTAATTTCTGTAAATTTCTTCAATATGCATTAATTTTCAGAATTTTAAAGTTGTAAATGTGAAAGTAGCTGGGCCTGTATCTGACAGTGAAAACTAATATAAACAAAACTGTTATTTTGACCTACTGCGACTAAATATCTTAAAAATAAAATTTATAACAGGCGGATAAAATTGTGAAACGTAAACTAGAAATTTTAAAACTCAACATCCAATTAAAAAAAGCATAAAAGAATAATGTGCAAACAATTTCCCAACAACAAACCATTAACAAGCTCCTAATGTTCTATTTCCAAGCGTCGGCTAGAATGAAAAAAAGACAATGAATTTATATGACGGCATAAAAATCACATAACACCGATAGAGCAGCCTTTCGTAAAACCGTTTTTTCCCCGATTAAATCGTCACGAGCGACATCTCTTTATGGAATCGAATCATCATAATTGCCTCAATCTCCAGCTCATTACAAGTCAATTATTCATCGCGCTTCTTTCAACAAACCGCAAGACACGTTTTTTCTTCCCTCCCAGCGATGCAAGATAATGAAACGACACGTGCGCAGAAGCCAAATGAATCGAGAAAAAAATCCTTATCTAACCAACTCCCGCTGCACTCCGCGAGAAATACCGCAAGTCAACACACGGCTCATTCGCGCGATGCATATCCAGGAATAGAGCCATCTCTCAGCGTAATAAAGCTCACTCAAAGCTTCACTCTGACGAATTCGTATTAGGCATAATGGATTTGAATTAGCCGGCCTGCGCGCTCTAGACTCGCTGAATCGCGGCCATTAGGCGCGTTACCGTTTCGCGCTCTCTCGCGCGATTAAGAAATTAAGATGCGGCGTTATGAAAGCTAGACGCAGCCTGTACATCCGCGTGAGAGAGAAAGAAGAGATAATCTCTCTCTCTCTCTCTCTCTCTCTGGGGAATGGTTCGCCGGGCGCGAGATGTACTTATAAATCACTTAGCCGTTGCGTAATGGCGCGTCGTTTGTAATCCAGATTGCCCAAGATGGACCTGCGGGAACACCTGCCAGGACCAAAGTTCGCGCTTTTTCGCCAGCCCAGAGAGTGAATGATAGTCGCGCCTAGTGATACCGAGTAATAATTCAAATTTACGAGCGCTCGACGTTTCTCCTGCGCGCGCGCGCTCTCCGCTGGATTTCTACGTGTGTGTATAGACGTGTATGAATTAAGATTCGGATAATAAACAAGATTAGCTTTGACGTGGGAGAGAGAGGCTATTTTGATTGCCGGATATATGACTTTATTTCGTAGATGGAATACTGACTTATGAACTGCTACGGCTGTCAGAACCGGTAATAGTATAATCCTACATCCAGCTCTCTTTCTCAGCTGTGTGTCTATGTGCGTGCGCGCGGGGTTAGGATTTTTTTTTATTGTGACGAAATGTATACGTGGAACTAACGTATTACCGTAGTAAATTGTTTCAAAACTTACTGGTCTCGTGTTTGCTTAATTCATAAAAGATTTTATAGGGTTATAAAACGAGATAGCAAGTGCTGTTTCGCTGGAGATGACGATAGAGCAGGGATTTTATTATTGAATGTACTATTCTAAAACGCTATGAAAGCTAAGATATGCGGAATGATCTTGCTTTTTTAAGTATAAAATATTCCTTCAAGCTTTTTTAGGGAATATTTTGTAAAACTGTATTTTATCAAACGTAAAATAGTACTTTACCGCCAAACCAAATTATTTTTCCTTCAATTTCCCGTCACTCACAACTTTTCAATAAATAAATTACTATATTACAAAACAGCCGACAGTACAATAGCTCCAGTTTAAGGACATCCAAGGTTAATAAACCATCGACTTCTTATTTACCGATCCTCCAATCCCCCGCATTGTATTCAAAATTCAACATCGCTCTCGAAAAGCCCCCTGCAAAAAACCTATCCGCAAAATAACCTCGTTCCTTTATTTTTCCTCCTCTCTTTTTCTTCATCATCGAGCAAACCGTATACATACCCGCAGCGGTTTCTCCCTTACCGATCGCTCCCGCGAATAAAGGAACGCGCGCGCTTGCGTCTAACAATCGAGAGCCAGCGCCGCTATATCCGCGCGCCTCTCTCATTGTTCGCGTAAGTGTACTTGGAAAAAAAGGCTCTTCGCGAAGATCGGGTTTCAAAACATTGCCGCCGCTCACGTGCGCGACGTGATGCATCAAGTGGATGTATATACCCCCTGCGCGTGGATTACAAAGCCGATTTCTTATTGTGATTTTTGGAGAGAGGAAAAAATTGGGGATCAACAAGTATCGGGCACGCGTGTTTTTTTGGTGTGTGTATGTAGACAAATTGAAATCGTGACTTTTCTGATTCGCCGCTGTTTTATCCCACTTGTCAATAGTGTACCGATGTAATTTAGAGCTGCTTGCTCAGAAAAAAGGAGCAATGTCTTTCATGCATAGTCTAGACTATCCACACCGCGAAAGAATAGGCAGCAAGGGCGCGTGAAAAGGACAGCGTGAAAAATCGATTTGATTGGCCGTAAAAGAAATACACAGAAAATCACTTAACAATGCGAGGCTTACACACAGAGAGCAGGCCTCACGTACACACATCGGCGTATCACGCATCCTTCGGGGCCCGGCTCTCTCGCCAGCTCGTGTGTAATATCGCAGCGATCGATCTCTCACGTTTTTCCCGTTACGACGTGGCGCGGCGGCGGCGGCGGCGGCGTTCGCTTTGCATATAAACCGAAATAAACGTCCGGTATTTTCGTAGGAGAGTGGGAGAGAGAGAGAGAGAACCTGCGAGAGCTGTTTTACGAGCGTGTGCCGAGCCGGCGCGTCGTTCTCACGTGGACGCGACGCGAAGGCTCTCTTTTCTTAAAGTCTTTGAGAGTGTGTGTGTGTACACGTAGAGGTTGCAGCCACCGTGGCAAACGAGCGCGGCTCCACGCGGCTTTTATACCTATTGTTTCGATGTGTACGTGTGTTCACGCGGCTAAGCGTGTGTAGATGTAAGAGTGGAGCCGATCTCGAGAGCGGCGGCGGTCCGGCGCCGGCTGTATAGCCGACTTATTCGCGAAAGAGAGAGAGAGAGAGAGCAGTAAAACGCGAATGGCATTGCCGAGGATGAGAATGACAAGGAGGGAGAGGAATTTTTTTTTTAAGCGCGAACGGAGCCAACAAAATTGAAAGTGCTAAAATTCGCGGGCGCCTGTGGTGTGGGAGAAGTTGTAGGTATGGGTTGATGAAATTTGGGCGGGGGGGAATTTTAAAATAGAGCGTGAAAAGAAAGATTTGTAGTTGTATTTGGCTCCGGTATTTACTTGTTGTTGGTGGGTAGATGGTTTTTCCAGATGGAAATTCCGCATTGTAACGTATAATAAAAATTCTATTGAGACATGACGGTAATCTTTATTTTTAGAACAGTTCATAAAACTCTTTAAGCATTCAAGGAAAATTCAGTGTATGTAATACAACAATAATTAAGTACAATTAATTAGTAACATTAACTGTGTACATTAAGAAAGTGTTTAACGCCGATACATCATTTTCATTAAACAATCGAAGGTCACCATACTAAAGAAGCTTCAGGAGGATTTAAGAGTTATTACTTACTTTATTATATTTTAATTACAGAGTAAACATATCTTGACTCAAACTATTCTCTACAAAATGATTTTTTAATGATTTTACTTTATGAAATTTGAAACCGGTTAATTACCACTATATTTAAAAACTGGATAAAAAATATATAGCCTCTTTTAATTAAAAGATTTTTATGTAATTTAAGGTATTTTATGAAATATAAATAAAACCGACACCTTAAAATGAAAAAAAAGCAGCTTTAAGAAAAAAAAACATTTATTCTACAATGAGAAATAAGCAAAACAGGAATATTAAATATTATTCAAGTCCGTATTCAATAAGTCGCCAGCCTATTAATAGACCAAATAACAATATTTATCCTCAAATACAGAGAGCGATAAAAGCAAACGATCCCAACAATACCCCCTTATAAAAGAAAAAAAAAATAAGAAACTAAAACACAGATGCAAGCAACCGTCTGTTTATACCCATCCAACTATAGAAGCCAATTCTATCGCTTATAAATGCAGTAAACACAGCCAATATAGGCAACAAGCGAAACAACAACAAACACATCCCGAAGTCATCGACCCGCGAGCGCACCCACATACACACACATATAAAAGCGCATCGCGCGCAGAATCACTGCAGCAGCTGCCTCGTCGTCTCATTGCGGCAATTTTCTTAGGAGGCCCGATGCGTATATAGGTATAATCGAGTAATCGCGAGAAAGGCGAGACTTTGGCGGCAGATGAATTCGCGCGCGCAAGTGCGAGAGAAGAGCGAAAGAGAGAAAGACGAGAGAGAGAGAGGAGGCCTCTTCTTTGCGCAATGTACCGTAATCGAGCATAATCAATGCGTCGTGCATGCGAGTGTGCGAGACTCTACATGCGCAGTCTCCTTTCTCCCTTTCAAATTGCCCCCCCCCCTTTTGACGCGAAGAAGAAGCGCTCGTGTATGTATACACACACGTAGAATCTTGCGCGCTCGCCTTTTTAAAATCCGCACGCAGACGCGACGGGAAATCCAAGGCGAAGAAAGAAAAAGCAAGATGAAGAGAAAGAAGGAGAGAGAGAGAGAGAAAGGTGGAGAAAGGCGCGAGAGGAGAGAGAGAGAGAGAGAAAGAAATTACGGCCGGTCCGGGGATACCGCAACTATGCAACCCGGCCGGCCCGACGAGTCCGCGCGAAAGAGACAGAGAGGGAGCGAGGAAGAGAGGAGGGAAACGCGCGCAAGAATGCACCTCGGCACCGCCGCAGCCGAACAGGTCGCAAGGCTGTGTGTTTCGCTGCGCGCTTGCCGCTGCGCTGCAGCCGACATTCCGAAATTTGCAACGCCCGCGCCGGCCAGCTTGTATATAGGGACGGGCCGGCTGGTAGCGAATAATAGGGTTAAGCCGCGGACGTAAACAGAGGAAGAAAGGCGCGATTGCTGGTGTTTTTTGGGCTTTGGATTATTGTTTTTTTTAATATGTTGGAGGTGTTGGATTTTTGGCGATTTTATGGGAGCGCGTTTGTTTACGTAAAGCTCGTGAAAGTCATCACAAAATATTTCGAAATTTAAAATTATTATTTTACACCTTCAGAAATATTTTTACTCTTTATTGAGTATGCATAGATTTTAGCTCTAATTGGATTATAAATTTAGAAAATTTGTAAAATTTATTTAATTTTCAAACTTTTTATATTTATATTATTCAGGAGAAAATTTAAATATCAATTCAAAATCGTTTGAATAATGGGCTTAGTAAAATGATTTTATTAAAACTTTCTCATGAATTGCTTTGTATTAAATTTATTCTTCACCTTGTACATAAACATAAAATTTCTGCACTGGTTATATCTTTTTGTAAATGGAGTGATTTATATCATAGCGGTGAATCTGAGCTTGTAAGTCAAATAACTAAATTTTATTTTAAATATTAATATTTATAACGGTTATTAAACATGTCATCTAATTAAAACGTATTTATGTAGAATAGTAATTAATTGTTTGGAGAATATTTTAGGAAAATTTATAACATCAGGAAAATTCGTGATATTATTTCCTAAGAAAAATATTCTAAACATTTGGCATGCGTTCAATACCAAAAAAACAACGGAATCATTACAGTTTCAATACTGCTAAAATAAGGGATATCTGTCGTTACGATTATTTTAAAACTGAAGGTCGCAATTTCACCTTGACCATTTACGATCGGCGACTTTAAAATAGAATATTAACGAAGAAAAAAGTATACTGCAGCTAAAATTTTTTCAAGTCCAAGAAAAATATATTACTCTACGACCTGTTGGTAATAAAATAACAGGATCTTAAGAAAAAAATAATTATTTCACCATAGCAGGCTAAGTAATCTACATATAATTTTTTTACATGGACGCACCTCGGAGCAAAAGATCACTCCCAGAGCACGAGTTTGTGTCACCCTTAAGCATAAGGTGACAATATAAACGTTCTTTGAATTGATCAACTAATATACTCCCTAAGACCGTAATATACTGATTTTATAAAAAAAATACAATTATGATTCACGTGATTAATTCGCATTTATTACTAAAGCATTTTTTCCGAAAAGACAGCTAAAAAACCGGTTGCCAACCTTAGAGCCCACATTGTTGCGTCAGTTTTTTTCACTGTCAAAAAAAATGTTATAAGATAAAGTTAACGATGCAAAAATCACTTTTGTAATTAAATCGGCATTCCTCACACTTCCCGCCAAGAATAAGCCCAAGGGGAAAAAGAGCGCCAACAAAATCCCAGCAAGCGGTTTTTAATATTCAAAAGCCGGCTCTCTCAGCCGCGATAAAAACGCCATTCGGCAAATACTCCGTTTTCGAGCTTACAAAACTGCGATCTCGAAAAACATCATTACACATTCGAAGGCTCTCGCCTCCGCCTGTAAATCCCGGCGCCATTGAAAAAGACAGCTGTGCTCCAGCCACTCAGGCAGCTCTTTTTGCGCCGACTTTTCACTCCAGCCTCCTCCAGACACCATCGACAGATTTTTGTTCGAAAACGAAAAATCGCGCGCAGGTATACACAGCTAACCGCGTCCCAAAAGCGTAAGTATACAGGTACTCGATGCACCTGCCTTAGCGTTGTTGTTGTGGCCCTCTGTTCGAGGGGCGCTTGAAAGCGATCCGTCAGATTTTTAGCCGGGCTCCTTTTTTCGATTTTACGAGGCTGCTGCTGCGCGAGAGCTCGGCCGACCGGTCCTCTCTCTAATTTGATGGTCGGCGCGCATCGCTCGGCCTGCTCTCTCTCTCTCTCTCTCCGTGCATCCTTCGAAGATCCGTTTTAGCGTTTTATTCTGGCGGGCGTGTGTACCTATATAGAAGCGGCCCGGCAATCGTGGGACTTTTTCTCGGATTCCATCGGCCTCTAACGCTTCAACCTGTTTTTCTCTCCACGGCCTTTTTCTCTATATAGCGCGGCTATGGAATTTCAAAATCTCGAGTCGCGCCTCCTATCTCGCTCTGTACGGTTGAGGTTTTTTCGGGAAAAACTTGTATACGGTAGAGATTTCTCGAGGAAATTTATCGAATTCTGGAATCGATAAATTTCCTCGGATACAACGGCGAAATTATCCCTACCCTATACTCGAATCTGTTAGTTTCGGTTGAGATTTTCACGCGCGGCGTCTTAATTCAGTAATTCAGCGGCTTTGTGCCCCTTCTCGGGAAATCAGTTTGAATTCTTATTTACGTACGGTCATTTTTTACGCGCTGTCAAGGAGAAGAAGAAAAAATATATGACCGCGCTGCCGGTGCTGCTGCTGGCGCAGAGTGCAGTGACGAGGCACTTGAAATAAATCGTTACTGTCACGCGCCTCAAACGGATGACAGAGAGAGCCCCGCGCAGATAGAAAAACTTGTTTTGATCATTTTTTTTCTCCGTGCTGCCCAATATTAACCGGAAGAATAATGAAGCCGGAGTACCCGTGACTGAACTAGATTAAGAGGAAACGACGAAAAGAAAGCACGCTGCTTTCCAACCTAATAATACACCTCCAACAATCGGAATGGACCCAGCGTGTTTATCAAAAAAAAAAAAAAAAAACCAGTCTATAAACTCACCCTGTTGCTCTCGAGTGCCTCGGCGCTGTGCTCCTCCTTCTGCTTGAAGCAGCTGCTGCACTTGCTCTTGTTGAAGATGTTGGGGGCGAACTTGCGGCACTCGGCGCCGGTGCCCCTGGTGCTGCAGGCCGAGCCGCCTGCCGACATCCTGCGCCCTATACTCGGCTCTCAGGATACCAACGCAGAGCGAGCCTCCCTCGAAGCCAGATTAACTTGGAGCAGGAGAGAGAACAGCCACCTCAGCGGCCTAGAGCCAGCGCCGACATTCTTGCTCCAACGGCAGCGCGGCAGCTTTCCCTGCACCGCTGCAGTAGACCCTCGGAGAGCGGCTCTCTCTCTCTCTCTCTCACCGGCACGCGCACGCGCACCCAATAATATATATATCCGCGCACAATCACACAACTCCTCCCCTGCTGTATGTATATGTATCTATAGAGGTATCCGTGTATGCAGAGCTACGGACACAGAGAGACACACGAGTAGTACAGCTGCCGCTCTAGGGGCGGCAAATTCGAATATATCAGTCGAGAAAAAAGCAACTCTCACAAGACACACTGAGCGCCGGCAGCTCCAGTTTTCGCGCTATCTCCCCGGGCAGCAGCCGGTAGCGCGCACCCTTTTGTTTATATATCTATACGCGTGCACTCATATACGTTCGCGAGTATGTATATATACGTGAAAGCCGGCTGTAGACTGCGGGCGCGCTGCAGCGCGCAGACAGCGCGGAGAGCGAGCGAGAGCGAGAGAGAGAGAGACGGTATGGAATGTCGGCCGCCGCTCGGCGGATCAGCCGTCCGCGGAGCTGCTGAGGCGCGACTCCTCGCGCATATTTACCTCGCGACGCTCCATACGCAAGCCCGCGCCGCGCGCGCTCAGCTCTCTCTCTCTCTTGCGCCGCGATCCCTGGGATATATACGTGTCGGCGTATCCACGTATATACACGCGCGGGCCAGTGTACACACAGCGAGAGAGGGAGAGCTCTCGGATATGTATGTATAGCTATATATATACAGCACAAACTCGCGGCACACTCGTATATATACTTGTAAACTGGCACTATATCTCCTCGCTAAATTTCGCAGCTTCGATTTTTTTCCACGGCTCCAGCTGCTGTCCTTAGTATAGAAGCCCGCGAGAGCTAGAAAACACTCGCGCGCTGCGTACCTTGCTCTCTCTCTCTCTCTCTCTTTTTTCGGATTATATATGTACACAGACTCTGAAGAAAACGCAGCGCAGCGGCGGCGGCGGCGGCGACTCACACACTCGGCAAGACCGTGCAACGCGGACTGAACGGCAGAGCCGAGGCTAGCTAGTGTATACGACGCACACACACTGCCTTTTCCCTCTCTCGCTCCTACCTACTCCGCTCTCTCTCTCTCTCTCTCGCTCTGGCACTCGCGCTCTATGTATATGTATATACACTCGCACACTGGCCTGCCTCTGAGGTATATAGCGCGAGCAATCTCCCGTCACCGGTCGCTCTCCACGCGGTTCTTCCACTATCCCCCCTCTCCTCTTCTCTCTACCTTGCCGCGAGAGCCAACAGCCGAGCGCGCGGCTATGTGTGTATATGTATAGGTTATGTGTGTGTGTGTATATACAGCAGCGGTGCGGCGACGGCGACGACGACGACGAGAGCGAGAAAGGAGGAATTCTGAGGAGAAAACATCGGCGGGCGGACGGGCGACGGTGCTACCATCTCACCCGAGGAACTCAAACTCGCGAATATGTCTTGGCGAGTGGTGCGCTAATTCGCGGGAGCGCAGTCGATACGGAGGCGAGGTGGTTAATCATACCGGTGTTGTGGATGCGAGCGTTCGCCAAGGTGAGCGAACGCTGAGAGCGGCTTGTGGCTCGGTTGCTGTAGCTTCATTCTGTATAAGTTTAGATTGACTGCTAATCGGGAGTTTAGTGATTAAAGCACGATTATTTGAAATTATGCAAGAGTTCAAATGAATATTTTATGTAAAAAATATTGTATTATCATTTATATTTTTTTAAAGGTGAATAGTGATAGGAAATACTGTTAGCAGAAAGTACGTCCTTTACGGCATATATAATAACAATTAGAGATTCATACAGCCTCAGTTTAATTTGATTATATTGTTTTAATACAGTTTTATCGACAGAAACAGCAAAACAATTATGATAAACTATTATTAACATAATAATAATATAATAAACTATTATTAACATAATAATAATATAATAAACTATTATTAACATAAACATTTGCTTAAGAGGATATCGTAGCGGTATAACGTATGCACTAATTTTGTTTATACCAAAACAATTGTACACTTATTATTATTTCATGAGCT
>UELX01004276.1:0-18659 GCA_900480035.1 Eupelmus urozonus
GTCCGGGGTGGCCAGGTTAGCTAAGGAGAGGCGAACCGGGCCAGAGGGGAAACCCAGCAGCCAAAAGTCTCCGTGGCTTGCAGTAGTGGGATCGCGCCTGGGAGTGGGATTGCACTGGCAGCCCGGTCGATATGATTCGACCCACAACTCTTTTGTTCTTTTTTTTTTTTAATTTTTTTGTGTTGTTTGTATATTTGAGAGTTGATTGGGAAAAAATTTGGATTTTTTGCGTTAATTTTTTGCGGTTATTCTATTTATTAACTTTATTACATGACTGGGCGCAAGAGCGCCAGTGCGACTTATGCGTGGACTATACGTGCTTTAATTATAGTCTGATAAAGGCAGCAGAAAGCTATCGGAACGCTACTAAGTAAAGAAATATTTAATTTTGTTTACAAGGTTCATGCAAACCTCCTTTTCGTCATATACAATATAGTCGAAAAATTGCCGAATTACAATTTTTTCCCTTTAAAATTAATTTAATCAATTAACGGTCTAATAATTATTCAATTAATATTTTTAAACTAGAAGACAGTTTATCTGTTAAAATTTCTGAGTTTGATAAATTTATAAACAAAAATTATATTAATTATTCTCATATTTACTATAAAATATAATAGCTTATTATAATATAAATATGTAACTAAGTATTAACTAAATATTTAGATAAAAAACTTTTACAATATTATAGAAACATAACTTTTATTGCACATACACCAAAAAAAGATTTATAATACATCTTTTAAACTATGATTTGAAAAATATTAATATTCTAATATTAATATTCTAAAACGTTACTCTTAACAAAAAGTGTTTAAAATAAAATGCCTCGTCAAATCATTTTAATTATACTGGAATTTTTCTATCTGTAAAATTTAGGTCCTTAACAGCATAGGGCGGCTCATTTTCATCAGAAACCCAAGTGGCACCTGGTTCTGCTACTTGTAACATTTTTACAATTGCCGTAGCAACGTTTTCTGGCCTAAAATATTACTTTGAGAGAATAATTTATATTTTGTTTGTTATCGTTTAGAAATAGTAAATGATATTTCTTACGGTTGTATAATATTTGAGCAGTGAAAGATATCATCTATAAATTTGTCTGGAACAAACGGCAAACTTTCTTCTCGCCAGTCAAGCTTCAAAAAATTAGTCTGCGTAACCCCAGGGCACATGACCAACGTTCTGACACCCGTAGTCTCATAAAGTTCCTGTTAATCATTATCAAATTTTAATTACAACTATTATGATCAAAAAGTTATGAAAAAATTTCGAACTATCGTATTATACTATTATTAAATTAGGCAATAACTTATATATTAAAATTTAAAATGATAAAGTTTGGAATTCTGAAAATGCTTTATACTAAAGTATTGCAAACCTTTAATGATCTTGTAAAACCATATACTGCGTGCTTTGTAGCAACGTATATTGGAAATGCTGGATAAGTAACGAGACCAACGACAGAAGATACATTCAGAATGGTTCCTCCTTTACCATTTTTATGCGTCCCCATTCGCTCAATCGCAGCTAAAGTACAATTAACAACTCCTTTCTAAAAAAAAAAAAGAATTATATTAAAATATTGTATTACCCGGTTGATTTTTATTATATGAATCTTAATAATAAATGACTTTTAATTGAAGTTATCAACTCAGTATCGGATTATGAAAAAAGACTACAAATAAACACGCTTTCAAAAATTAGATGCAGCTATCAAGTGGACTAAAATTTATTGAGTTAATAATACCATGGCAGAAATTGAACCATTTAAAATAGCTGGAGACCAAGAAATAGCTAGTTTCTACGTACTTCCAACCCTTCAAGGTATTGACTAGCCATAAAATGGATTTCATTTCCACCAGGGTAAAGTTGAATTACATTAGTAGAATAAAGTATATTACAAAAGCAATAAATTTTTTAATTAATTTATTTTAAAATATATTTATTTTTCTGCATTCTTATAATTCTTCAATCTCAAAAAAAGTATTAGTAAAGTTAAAATCCAAATAAATGATAAAATATTTGATCACAATACAACATATAATTTTTACCTGTTTAGGAGATTGTTATGTTTCTTAATTACTATTTTTTGAGAAACTTACAACATTAACGTCAATCATGCGGTCTCCTTGTCGATCGCTGAACATGCCAGCATTATTGATCAATATATCAACCGTTTTTTGTGATTTGACAAGTTGGTCGTATAGGGCTGCACGTAAATAATATTAATATTAATAATAATAATAATAATAATTTTATGATTACGATTTTTATAAAAAGAAAAACAAACCTTCGAATTCAGTTGGCTTTGTTACGTCGCAAACATGAAAAGAAAGTTTTCCTTTACCAAATTCTTTGTCGGCCTTCTCGACGCAAGTGGTGGCACGATCTCTTGTAGTTTCTATATCAAATATTGCGACATGCTGCAAATGTATCATTACATTTAATTTATATGCAAAGTGGTACTTGATAGTTTTTAGAAATTATGTTTTATTTTTTTACTTTATTTTATTGGCATTAGCATTATTGATAATAATTAACTGTCAATACGTATGTTCTAAATTTCAATAGTAAATGCACAAAAACAATGTAACTATTAGGAATAAAATGCTTTATGATGATCAACAGAGTCTTCGGTTTTAATTATAAATTTCTTTTAGTATAAAATATTTTCTTTAATATTTACAAAATAAAGTAAAAAATATGTAGTTTTCTTACTAATTATTTTAACCTACCTTAGCATTATGTTTTAATAAAACTTGTGCAGTAGCAAATCCAATACCTCCAGTTCCACCAGTCACAATCACAACTTTATTCTTGATATCCATTTTGACGATGCATGCGACGCTAATGCATTTGCTTGCATATAACGACTTAAACTGGACACAAGAACTGATCTTGATTGCTTCATAAACTCTTTAAAATACTCGGAAATAGAAATCATTACACAGCATGAATATCTAATAATAACAGATAGTAGCAGATAAATAAGATAGATGAGTAAATGATGATGTTCCAATTTAAGTATATTATATAATTTTATCGCAAAATAGAAAAACTATATCGACTATTGATTTGGAAAAACTATATTAATTATTGACGTAGAAAAACTATATCAATTATGGATACAATATAATTAACTTTATATTGGAGAAATGATTTTTGAAGTAATAAAATCTTCCTTTAATATACAGTAAAATACTCGTGAAATCTATTAAAATATAGCTGCGCATTAATTTCTTTATTGAAGTTTTGTTTGTTGATGTAATTTCGAACATTATATAAAAAATGAAAATGTCCTGAAAATAAGAAGTCAAATCTAATCTCGACAGTAAATATAAATATGTTAAGTAATGAGATAAGAATAACACTTGTTTAAATAAAAAATTGACACTTTAACAGAAAATAAAACATAAAGAAAACAAATATTTTATGAGATAAATAGTAAATAAAACAGCAGATAATAACGATAAGATTACGTATGAAAATTATTCAAAAAATGAAAGTTACTAAGAAATAAAAATATTTTATTAAAGGAATTTAACACTTACATGAAAAAGAAAATTGAATTTTTAAATAAATTATTAAATAAAAAAAAGAAAAAAATTAATATGAAGAATAATAAGACAAAAATAATAAACCTAATAAATCCAAGTTTTAAAATCAAATTAAGATTATTGTAAGTTGTAAAGTATGTTAGCTTTTTTTGACATAAACATAAAAACTTTTAGATTTAATTTAAAAAAACACGATTTCGCTTATAATCTAATACATAAATTAAACAACTTTACAGTTAAATTTGAAATGCGAAATGAAACTGACCCGTAAACATTTTGTTATTAAAAATCCTTAAAATGTTGTTTTATTTTTTCTAAGATTTTACAGTAATTATGTTTTTTATCATGTGGAATAAGTTTCACTTTCACATCGCATTTAGAGACTGTAATCTTATCTACGACTCGCTACCTTACCATCTGTTGTAAGTTTACCAACAACAGCTATCACAGGCTGCTTAAGAGTCACATATATAGCTCCAAAACTGTTATTGGCTCAGTGGATGAAGAAGAGCTTGCCTATTGATACAAAAAGTTTCACTGGTTCGAATTATCCTTTCAGTAAAAGGGAAAATTTGTTCAGAGGTCGAATCTGATTAAAATAGAAGTATTTCTAACCTAATGATTTCTTCAAGATTCTTAATTTTTGCAACTGATTTGTATGATTCATGCTTAGCTAAATGGCAATTCACAATGATTTTTAAAAATTCGATTCTTATTAATTTATTAAATATTCGTTTCATTCGTTAAAATTATTATCTGACTTTCAAATAAAGATGCCAACTCTTCTTTTTCTTGAATAAATCCGAAAAATGGAACAATTTTTGCGAGTTGCGTAAATACGAGTAAAAAATAATGTGCCCACACAATTTTCTATCATCATTTATTTTTAATGACTCATTCACAAATAAATTTTAAGAAAGCTCGACTAAGACTTTATAAACTTTGTTTGAATTAATGCGCTTTCTTTATTCTTTTGTATGAAAATAAAAAAAAAATTTCTGAATTATTTGCATATTTTTATGATTTATGATTTATGCAACAAATGATTTATTTAATATATCTTTGTATATTTAGATATTCGTGATTTACTATATTTGATGGCATATTTATATAAAAATTAAATTTATTAATATTGTTAATTAAATATAAAAAATTATTCTTAAAAAAGTTTTATCAATTTAAACAAGGTATCGATAAAATACAAGCTTCAGAGTGCATTATCGATTTCGACATTTTTTCTTTGTGCTTATCGGACTGTATACACGAATACGAGCTTGTTCTCTAGGTGTAAGTTGTAACTCAGAAGTGAAAAGTAAAACTTGATCCAGTATTCTTGAGTAGTTTGAAAAATTACGGAAGAAGTTTCAGTTAATCCCATAGGATTTTTAGGATTATCATCGTTGGTGAATGTTGACATAATTTCGGCGAAAAAACATTTGGTGAACACCTGGAAAGTAATTGTGAAAAGTTGCTAATTAAATCAAGATAAATAATTCCGTAAGCATTTCATGTGCGTGTACTCGAGTAGGTATGTATGTACATAAATGTTTGATATAAACAGTTAATGAAATATTGTAAATATTTACTACAGAGGTATATAAACTTTGCTGCATATTATTACTATAATAATGAACTTTATTTAATTAAGATTACATGAAAAAATATTTTGAAAAATTATTTACAAACTAGAAGAATAAGTAATTTTTATTTTTCAAGGAATTTTTTGATGTTTTATTTAATATAATTTTATAGAATAGTTTAATTTAATTTATTCTTACAGTTTTTGATAAAAATTTTATTTCAGAATTTATATTTTACTGAATAAGAGCATAAGATCAATAAAATGGATTTAAATAGACCAAAGCCTTTTGTTCCTAATAAAAATCAAATTGCTAAAGATTGGCAAATATGGAAACAAGAATTTTTAATTTACTTAAGATTATCAGGGGCATATGAATATGATAAGTATACTGAAAAAGACAGGGCTTTATTACTTATAAATCTAATGGGTACCGAAGCAATCAAAGCGATGAGTCAAATGTCTTTTGATCATGAGAGTGAAAAAAATAACATGGATATTATGATAATGAAATTTGATGAAATATTTGATCCTCCTTTAAACGAAGTTAAACAAAGATACAATTTTTTCTCCAGAAGAAAAGGAAAAAATGAATCTATTGACAGTTATATAAAAGATTTAAAAGTAAAATACTAATTTTAATTTTTATTTAGCTACTATACAATACTTTAAATTAATGTCATATTAATAGTTGATTATTATTATTTCAGGACAAAGCTTCAAGATGTAATTTTGGTTCCGAATCTGATAAATTCATTGTTGATATGGTTATTCGCAGTATCGATAGTCATTTCCGAAAACAAATGTTTTCATTAAAAGATTTAACATTATCCGATCTTATACAATATTATAAACAGCATACTATAAACAATGACAAAATTATTGAATTATCTAAAAATATAAAACAAAATCTAAACAATGATAATTCAAATAATATGAATTCTAGAACTAGAACTCACATCAAACGACCACAATCAAGAAACCTCTGTTGGTTTTGTGGAACTTATCACATCAAAGGATCATGCCCAGCTTATGGAGAAATTTGTATTTTATGTAACGAGAAAAATCATTTTACCCATTGTTGTAAAAAGATATCGATCGATTCTATAAAATCTGAAAATAATAAGCCAAAACCTGTTTGCTCAAAATGTAGAACTTACCATCCATACAAACAATGTCCAGCACATGAAGAAATTTGCCAAAACTGTTTTACAAAAGGTCATTATACGAGTGCATGCAAACAAAGAGATACTTCCAATAAAGCCCCTGAAGTACCCGAATTAAAAAATAAATCAGATAAAAAATTACATTCAACAAATAAGAATGATACCGATCCAAAAGCATGTGTTAAAAAATTAGAAAATTGTCTTTGGTGCGATAAGAATCATATTCAAGGTCAATGTCAACACGATGCAACCTGTACTAGATGTGACGCTTTTCCTCATAATATATGTTTCCAATGTAGGAAGAATCCTCATGATGACGATTGTTACACTTACTTACTCAAATCACTTGTTACACTTCCATCGAGAACAGAAACTAATGCTAGTAGCGAACAAATTTGTTTAAAATGTTGGAGTATTCATGGCACTTCAGAATGTCCCACAACGCAATATTTTTGCCTCCGTTGTTACGGTTCAGGTCACACAGAGCAGACTTGCTATTTGGTTTCGACTGATATTCAAAATTTTAATTCTCAGTTGACAGTAAGTAATATTTATTAACAAATTTTCGTGATATTATTTTAAATTTTATTTATAAATAAATAGCTCGTGCGTGGATTTCTTTTTTAGACACCTGATTCGACATTCCAGGATTTTGTAAAAGTTGAAAATAAACCGTCAGATTTTAGTCAGTCTCATCCCCATGAACTGCAACATTCAGATTCTTTGCAATATAGAAATAACAACAGACAATCATCGGAAACTAAGGAAAAACAACGCGAATCATGTAGTGTTTCATAATTTACTCTATATCATTAGTTTTTAAAGAAGTTTCTGTAATTTTTAAAAATTTGCATAAGAGTTGAGATGTAAAAAATACAATAATAATTACAAAGACATTATTATAAATTATAATTTTCAAATAAAATTTGCTTCTAATTTTTATTCACTTTCTACAATTTTTTCACATTCAGCATCAAATATTTAATGTTAAAAGTTTTTTTAATAAAATTTGCGATTACTTATAAGTAATATATTTGCCACATTTGATGTAACGACCTATAAATATGATATTTTTTTTGTTGTGATGACAAAGCATATGTTCTTGTAAGTTATCTTTCAATTATATACTTGATAAGATTATAAAACGAGAATTCTTTTTTAGCTAATTAGAAAAATACTGATAAAATAAAAATACTAATCTGAGTTTTAGTCTATATAAACTATTTCAGAACAACGTTTTCAATCAACTTTGTAGTATGCTTTCGGTTGATTTCTCGATGCATTAGTAGTGATAATCTTACTTTAAAAACTTTTCAAAATTCTTTTTATTCGTAAATATTATTCTATATCCGCTTAAAATTTATTCGCATTATGATGATAAATTCTAAATATGCTGTTTTCTTCTCGATTTCATTGCATAGTTCGCAACACATCGGCTAATTCATTTCAAAAGATCGATGTTATCAAAAAATTGTTTACACTTAGACTCTTTTACTACATTATTGAAAATTCTAGCGATAAATTATAATTATTCTGTTAACTCCTCGTAAATGTGAAATAAGAAAAATTCAAAGTGACTCGTTTTTTATAAAATACACCTTTCTATTTTCTTTTTGCACATTTAAAGAGCTAATCATTGGTGACATTAACTCATTAAATATTTCACCAGCATCGACAATCTTTATTATTTACCGTCACCCCAAACCCTTGAAATGCATAACCTTTAATGAGTAGTAGTCAAGCTTGGCGAAAGCCATAAGCGAAGCAAATTTGCATCAAGAGACCATGCTGAGAAATTCATGATCCAAGTACGTACAAGGATAAGAGGAAATAGATACGCGCCCCGCTCTCAGGCATCCTTTGTGCGGGAGTAGTAGCAGTATATGATTTCTCTCACCCTCATACATATTGCAGGATGTTTCGACTACTCTGTGAGATCGTCTACTTTGCTGCCGTGAATTATTTATTAAACTCGTTATTGATTGTAGATACACAGGAAGGATTCTTTAATTTAATAGGTCTGAGAAGAGAAAAATCAATCATAAGGATTTTTTCCTTTTATTCTTCTAGGGTTTCTCGCAACTAATTACCTTTAACGATGATTACATCGGACAGTAGTCAATAAAATTTCCATCTATTTGTTTTATAATAAAATGTTGCTTGTAATAAAACGAATATTTTTACATATTATGGAACACTAGGATTGGTTGAACTTTATCATTTTTGAAATAATAATTAGAATTAATCTCAATAATAATAATAATTTTAAAATAATCATTAATTTGAGATTATTTTAATGGTTTTGAACTTTTACGGAATGTAACAGGTAACTAAAACGAACTATTTTCATTTTTTATCTTTATAGTATTATTCTTTAATACAATGTTAATACTCTATAAAATATGTTGAAAGAAAATATTTTTGTAGTAAACAAATTATTATGATTGACAAAAAATGAACATGAAATTTTTAAACCTGATAAGGACTTTTTAAGAATTAAAAATTTCTAAATCAAAAGCGACAAATTAACATTAGTCTTACATAAGATCCATCCCTATACCCAAAAAAGTAACATATGTAAATCTTACGTATCTATTTTAAAAACTAGCCAAAACTGTTCGATTTATCAATATGCTACCTTTCATATCAACGAAAACTGCCTCACAAAATATAAACAATGCAAATTGTATATAGCGAAAAATAAATTTGGTTAAATCCAGGCATCTGCAGCTTGCAATTTGAAACTTAGCTTCTTGCACACCTGGGAATTCTCGTGTACACATGTAAGATCCTCGAGTACACACACACACACTTGCGAACTTGCTTGTTGCACAGGGGAATTGGGCTAACCGTAAGCGTTTCGAGCGCATAGCTACGCGAGGTAGCTTTGAAGATTTCGCCTTTGCAAGCTTTGTGTGAGTGGTGTATTCCGGCTCTGTGAGAAAGGTCCTTATAATAAAACAAAAGTTGTCCCGGATCTTTTTATATGTTCTAACTGTTGAGTACATATATGTGGATGGGTGAGAGTTTTGTAAAAAAGAGACATTTGTACAGGTGGATTACTTGAGCAATTTGACGTATTCAAAGAATTCTTTTGTCTTGGTTATTACGGAAGTATTATTGTAGAATACCTGATTTTTTTCTGCTATTTTAATATCTTATAAAATGATTTAATAATAGTATTTCAACTTCAAGGAATTAATTTGTTTTTTAATATGCTAAAATTTTAATATTTTTTTATCTAAGCTTACCCAAGCTCTTTATTAGATCTTAAATGGCAAAAGATTTAATATAGCATAGTATTTTGATGTCGAAATCTCTTTAATCTGCAACTTTCCTTAATTCATTTACAAAATAGGCTTTCTTAATTAAACCCTTGAACAAAAATACAAAGACAACAACCACTTCTCGCTCCATTCCTTCTATTTATTACCTGACGTGGATCCTTCTAATTCTATAAGCATGTATGTTAAATATGTTTGTAGAAAATTATTGTAGTAATTCTTTCGGAAAATGAAAAAAGGAAAGTTACTGTAAAAAACAAACGTGTACAATAAGATCTTAAATTTTACTTTCTCTCTCCCTCTCTTTCTCTATCTTTGTCCTTAGAATAAAGTAATAGTAAAAACAATTGATATAATGTAGAAAACCAAGATACAAAGATCTTTAATTCGCCAAGCTCTTTGATAGAATTAATTCTCAGCATCATAGTTACAAGAGGTTATTACGGTTGCGGTATAAAGCTTCGCCGTTAACCGTCATGTAAATATTTCAGATATTCTAAGCGTAAGATTCACGGTAACCGCATAGCAGAAAATTTACTTACTACTAACGCATAGATTACCGCTTATAAAAATATTCTATAAAGATCAATATTTATCAAAATATTCTATTCTATTTAATCGTGGAAAATAAATGTATTTGGCATGTGCATGGATGATAATAGATTGAAAGTTTATTATTTAGATTAAAGTTAACAAGTGAATATTCTTTAAAGTACTAATATAATTTTCTTAAATAACAATTATTGTTAAGAATTATAAGTACTTCGTTGGAATTTTAATTTGTTCAGTAGAGACTTCGAGAAATTAACCGGAGGATAAACATACTACATAGTAATGCTGTAAATTATGACATGAACATTTAAGTGCAGCCGATAATCTCTCGTAAGAAACGCGTCGTATATATAGTGAGATAGGAAATCCTTGAGAAAACTGTTCAAGCTTAGATATGAGCGAGCCGAAGTAAGAGGATTTAAGATCAAGTATTCATACATATTGTGTGGATACTCGTGCATATTTTTGCGTAGTATATATATGTATGTTTATTTGGATTTAGAAGTTTGAACTTGGTATTAATGCTAAGAATCTTACGAATACTTTGAAGAAAACATTGTTAAAGATTTGCAAGCTAATTTTACATTTTTTTCGCATTGAAGTTTTATTATAAATAATAAAGAGTGAATATTAGTTCTATATCAATAGTATCTCATTTGAAGATCAACGTATCAACCGCTATTATATTTATCTTTAATAAATATTTCTAAAAAAGTTTATAACCACAGCACAATGCTCACAGTATGCCCACCTACCCTTTAACTTCATCCTTAAAAAAACTTCTTTACTGCAATTTGGAAAAGCCTCAGAAGCTCCACTTCGGTTTACAAGGGCTTAAGCTCGTTAACAAGGTCGGGGCGAACCGCTGAGCGCGCGCGCAACTCTTGCTGGTTGTAACGAACCGACATTGCCGCCACAGGAAGGCTGACGTAAGTATGTAGTCCTGAAACGTCTGCAAGATTTAAGAGAAATCTGAAAAAAAAAACACGTCACCCAGTAAAAAGATTTTAAAAAATTTTAAAATAGGAGAATTTAGATCCACTGTTTTTAAACTTTAAAGCATAGTTTCCTTGAAATGCATGCATCGCGTACTAGTTGAATATGTAAAAATATATATGTAAATGACTTTTATCGTAGGGAGCGAATTACCTAAATATTAGAAAAAAAGTGTGGTGTTGTTTTTGATTTATCACATAACTCAAAATAAATGTTTCCGGTATGATGTTAATAAACAATCTAATATTAGAAATCAATTTATTTATTAACAAGGATGTGTAATAAGGGTTGAAAATTAATGTTTCACTTTTAGAAGAAATCTATACATCACAGTTTTAATAGAAAACAGTTTTGTGAACAGAATTTATAACATTGTATAGTTCGTATAATTTTAAACATTCTTATATAATAGCATTTTTACTGTACAGACTTAAATATTAGGTAGCTAGTTCATTAGCTTTATCAGCTGCATCACAGTTATCTGCCGTCAATTATCAGTTGTCTACAGATTCAGTCAAAGCAGCTTTTTCAGCCTTTGTTGATATTTCGCAGTTAAGTACATCCTGCTCTGCAGATTTATTCTTGACAGCTCTTACAAATTTTTTTTAATCGTTCCTTTAAAATTTTGTTTCTTTATTCGGTCCATGTTTCATTTTTTGTTTAATCTAAGTTTTGGTTTTCTTTTTCTGCAAGAGAATGAAAACATGTATTAATTAAGTTTAGTAAAGAAATATTCAATAATTAATAGTACTATGGTGAATTATTACCTTACAATTAAACTTCATCCCATTACTGATTTTAATGAACGTTATATAATCTTATTGTTATCAAAATCTCAATGTTCCTCAAATGCTGTATACATTTCCAAATAATTTACATCCACATAGCTTCTCGTTTTTCAGAAAATTTTACAGTCATGTACGCTAGCGGGCTGTCCAAGAAAATCATCTAAAACACCAAAATATCAGAAAACTTCAAAAAATGTAATAATATATAATAAAAGTAGATCGTTAAATTATTAAGGATTTTATAAGTTTATCTACTTAATTTAATCTTTTTACATCGCTACATTAAACAAATAATTAAAACACATACACATACACTTACAAAACAAACTCGCTCCTCACGTCCTCGCACCATCCGCTCAATTCTTCAACAACTGCCTCAGTTGCTCCGCGTACTCGTCCTCAGTCAGCAGCTCCTCATCTTCCTCATCCATATCCTCATCCTCATCCTTCTCGTCCTTCTCCCCATCTTCCTCAAGAGAGCGTCGCCTGCGTCGCTCACTCAGCTCATCGTTATTAGTCTCCACGCACAGCAGGGCAAATTTATTGTCACACGAGTAGCGCACTTGCTCCAGTAGTCGGTTGCCGGTCAACGGCGAGCCAAGGCCGTAGCGGTCCGGGCTGCTGGAGTGCCAGGCGTCGCAGTAGGTGTCGATCGACCGGTCGCCCAGCTCGCCTGTGCCGTGCCAGATCACTTTGCTTGGCCTGGAAATTTAGTGACCGTGAAAATTTTTGGTGGCTTTTGTAATGGTTGAGGTTTTGAAAAGTTTATAAACAATTTATAAACATACGTTCTGGGTTAAATAATTTTTTTGTTGAATTTAAACAGACATTGTTTTTATTATAAACGTTTCAGTTTTGAAAATAAATGTAAAAGTTCTGATCTCGTCATATGAAAAAGTAGGGCAATCATATTTGACATGAGTTTCAGATAAAAATTTTAAATGAATAAAGTAAAATTTTACCATGTAACGTCGGTGTGTATATTTTTTCCGTTGAAACTGTAAATTCGTGAATTTTGGGATAGGTAAGCTCCATTCCCACTGAACATATCTTTCCACGAATTAAAAAGTATTTCACCCTGAAATAAAAATACATATTTTCAGATAATATGCGTTAGATGATCATGAATAGAAAAGATTTAATGAACGAATTGATTATTTTAATAATAGCAACGGCTTCTATTCATACAGACGTATTCCAGGAACTCATTAAAGAAAGATGTATTATAACGGTCAGCATATTTAATAAGGCTTTTCTAAAACGGATGAAAATGAAGCTTTTTATTAAATGAATTTCTAGATTACATTCTTAAGAAAAATTGAAAAAAATCATTCTACTTGTTTACGTAATCTACGGAAAATCCCATTAGATTCTTTCTGAAATCTCTTAAAAAACATAAAAATAAGAAAATCTCCCTATGAAAATTTTCCATCCTACACTCTACATAAGAACCTTTTTTACTCTCGAATAAAAAGTCTCTGCTCGACGTCAAGTGGCTTCTAAAGCCCCTCGAATAAATTTGCCCTCACCTTAACATTGACGATGGGCAGATCGCGATCGCTGAGCCTCACTATGTTGACGACGCTCTGGACCGGCGAGCTGAGAAAAGCGCGGTAGGTGCCGCGTAATCCAGCTTGCCTGGCTTGTCGATAGCAGGCGTAATCAGCGCCGCGCACGCCGTGCAAGTCGCCAGTGAAGGGTTCATTTAGCGCCGCCAAACGCAACTGTAATTTCAAAAGGTGAGAGATAAATGAGGTTGTGTAGATAGGTGTTTATGGACGGTTGAGGGACTTTTTTGATAAAGGTTTTGATGATTTATGACGAGATATTTCGCACGTAAAATACGAAGATATTGTTTTAAAGGGAATTATAGAGAATTCGATTTTGTATTCTGCTGGTACTGAAAAACAGTAGTAATTCGAATTTTTTTTCTAGAAACTGTTAAAATGTTTTAATGACTTGAATAAAATAATCAACTACTATCTTGTAACAAAGAGAGAATTTGTTTCTTATTTAATTATAAAAGTACGTACATTCGTACTTTCTAATAAACAACAAAAATTAAGCTAAAAATAATTTATGTAGGTACATGAAAATGCGTTCGATAAAAATGGAAAGATTATTAGCGTGCTGACTGTCAGTAAATATTTTCTCCCTTAAATTTTTTTTTATTGTTAACCCAAATTCAGTTGTTCTATTTTTCACGGTAAATTTTAATACAGCAGAAGAAAACAATTAAAGTGATTACTCGAGTTGTTTCTCTTCACTCTGTACGTATTTTCTGCTACAATTTTTTATGAACAACTGTCTACGAATTGCTTCTACCGTTATTATTGTATCCCTAAAATTTTTGTGATATGGAAAACTATAAAAAGAATAAGCGCCGTAAGCAGGAAAATAAAATATGAAATACTTAACGTAAAAAATTTAATGATCTATGTAAGTATGACCATAATTTTTCAATTCTAGATAGTACTAAATTATGAAATCAATTGTATTTTATACTTTATCAAATTGAGTTTACAGATCGAAAAATAAAAAATAACTAATGTAAATAGTAGCTGAGGCATCCTTTTTTATTTTCAGTTTCAATTATAATTTTAATGTTTTGAATAATAAGTATTATGATCTACGTGTAATTATAAATAAATACAAATAAGCTTACCATTTTTTGATACCACTGGTAAGCATTGGAGAAAAAACATAAGTATAAATTATATATTAAGATATATGAATAAATGGATTAATAATTGATTCTTACGTTTGTGCCATCTGCTTTTATAGGAATCTGATTTACTAGATTGGAAGACTCAAAAGGTGGATTCACTGGTGGCGATGCTGATGTAGTTGGCACAGGCGTTGTTACCGGCAGCAACGTCCCCAGCTTAATTTATATATATTTTTTATTATACAGGCTTTTTATTAATTAATGATAACATATTAAAAATATAAAAAAAATTAATTTTAATTTAAAAAATATAACAATCTATTTATGTTAATTTTTGAAAAGCAGAAACTAACCGGTATATATTGCCAGCCATTATTAACTCTTACTAGTAAGGCTTGTTCATCTACAATATAAGCTAGAGTTCCCACTGGACTGACGTTGGATACCTTCAGAAAATATATACGTTAAGCATAGTATATAAATTATAAACTTCATCAATTCAATAGTTCTAAATGAAATTCGTACCTTTGTCATAGCATCTGTATTTTGGAATGTTACTGCTCCTGGCACGATTTTTGTTGTAGTATCTAAGGATATTCTTTGTCCGGCATTAACTCCTACAATTTGAAATAAATATATTATTTCTAAATCCACAAAATGTAAAATGATATTATGCGATAAAACAAAAAGTGCCCATTAAAAAAAACTATTCATAATAAATGAATTATTTGTTCATTTATACTTTAATCAAGAAATATGTACTTTTAATAAATTTATGTTAAAGAAATATCAAAGAGATCTCTCTTAGCACGCAATATCGCATGCACAATGTCGAAGAAGCTTGCTTAGAGAATCTTGAGAGCCTTTTGAAAAGCTGCACGTTAGAACGTCATACCCAGATGCTCCTTGAGTTCCTTCAGTTGTTTGAGCTCGCGCAGAGCTTTCAGTTCGTCCAGGCTGCTCCTCAGACCTGTACGCATGCAAAATACCGCAACATTACGGCGAGAAAGAGGGCAAGCATTTCGAACCGTCTATTCTGCTATCATATTTTCTGTTTACTTTACAACGGATCTGTGTTATTTCGAAAATTTAAGATGGTAGAGCTTTTTACAGGAATTAACGGTTTAGTTTTGAACATTTTGGGATCGATAAATGTATGAATTATCGAAAAAAATTTTCAATCAATATGAAATGTGTTGTGTGTTTTAATCTTTTTAATCATCTTTCTTTTTACGGAATAAAATATTACACGAAAATCTAATTTTCTTTTGAATAAATTGTTGTTACACATTTTGCTCTCATTCTTAATATTATAGGAAAGAATTCGACAATATATAATCTCCAGTTGTGAATGATAACGTTAAATAAATTTAAACTATCTGTATGATCATTATATACATGATCAAGAATAAGATACCTACTCTAAGATTTTTCAAGTATTTCATCTATCTCTATAAATGTTTTATAAGAGTCAATATCCACTCTCACGTACCTTGCCTCGACCCATAGTGATCTCGTTCTCCATAAATGTTGTTTTTTCCAATAGGAGAACCAGAACCAGCTGGACCCGGAGGTCCAGGAGGTCCTGGAGGTCCTGGCACCGGAATGAAATGGCCCTGCGCTGGTGGACCCGCGGGTCCAGGCATTCCTCGTTGACCATCACGACCCGGAGATCCTGGAATACCTGGTAGGCCATCTTCACCTTTACTACCTTTTTCGCCTTTCATCTGCACGAATAAAGAAGTACTATGGAAGCTTTTGGAATTTTTATTATAATTATAAGTTTTTATTAATGGGTAAGAATTTGACAATAGCAGCTTATAATTTATGGATTGGTAATTTTTTGTGGATATTTAATTAAAATTTGAGACAAAAAGTTTCAAAAATAAGTTTAATAACCTGGAAAGCTTTTTGATTGAAAATATTCATTTTAGAACTGTGGATTATAAATGCTACTTTATTTATAGGTTTTAGTGAGATAAATCTAATTTTGTCAATAATAGAGCTACTTAAAATAGCTCATAAATAATCAATACTGCAATAACGACAAAAATGCATTATCCATTTCAGACTTATTATTAATGCTAATAAGCACTGATTTGATCAGATTTAGGCAATGGCATTACAAATCGCATTACGTTTCAAATTATTCTGCACGTATACGATAAATCTTAAAATAATAATGAACCATTAGCATCCAACCGCTTTGTATCTTCCCGCTTGATTTATCTCAGTTACTTGCAAATTAAATGAACCCAAGATATTCTCTTAGAGAATTATCATAAATAAATAAATTCGAACTAACTATAGAACCTCGCGATAAACTACACCCTCATAGGAATTTAATCAGTGACGAAAATTAACTGCCACAACTTGCAATAGAAACAACTATTGTACTCGCGAATCTCGGCACTTCGTTAATGGGATTAAAGAGCAAACACTTACGCCGTATGCGGAGCCACCTCCGGCTTCGCCTTTCTCGCCTTTCGCTCCTGGGTTGCCTGGTATTCCTGGTGAGCCAGGCCGACCCTGCGCAGAATATATTCGTATATAATTAGATGGCGTAAATTTGCTTAGTATGTTTCTTGCTGCTGATTAACGAAATCGAACCTCTGGTTATTGATTCATGATATTACAAAAGAAATGGCTTCGTTGTAGAATGTATAAAATAATAAGCTTCATTGTAGTGATTACGCTAATTATTACGTAATTTAATTTGATTTGATTGAAAGATAATTATGGGTATTTATTAGTCAAGTTGATAGTTATAAAATCAATCATTAATTTTTGAAGAATGTGAATTAAAACGGTTTTTAGATTCAAATGAAAATTTTTTAATCGTATAACTTTTGGAGCAATCGAAGTAATTCATATTTAAATTATAAAGTAGCATGCCATAAATCTAAAATGTAATTTAAAAATCTTAGTACCTAAAAAATAATTATTTATGTTAACATGTAAAGTTACAAATAACATAAAATTATTTTGAAAAATATACTTTTAGCTCGACATAGATTCAAACTCATACCGAAAATAAGTAGTAATGCTCTTGCACGTGTCAGCCATTTTTCTCATACATACCGACTTAGTTTCTAAATATTTATAAATTAGAATAATTAAAATTAAACAGTAACAAATGTTTATGATTTCAGAATTTAGTTATAAAAATGACAAATTACTTTTAAAAAATTTTGAAAAAGATTTCGAGAATTGGTGATACTTCTCTAATGAATTAAGAATTTCAAAAAATTATTTTTATTTCACACATTTAGATAATTGCTGTTTTTTTATTAGATAAAAATATTATTTTATTATTACACTTATTTTTGGATTGCGATGTGGCGAACAGTGATAGAAAATATGATGATTCTAAAGCGAATAAATAAATATTATTTATATCAACTTTTCTCTTTATAGCACTTAAATAAAACGAATTCTAATGATCGAACTCCTTCCTTATTTTTATAATTTTTAATACTTTTACTACAGCGGTAACTCACCACCCATCCAGCATCTCCAACATTACTCGATTTGCCGGGCGGTCCTTCTGGTCCAGGTGGTCCAGGTCTACCTCTGCGGCCTCTTTTGCCCTCATCACCTTTGCTACCCTTTTCCCCTTTTATGGTGACGTAGTCGCTGGCTGTGATAACCGCTGTCTCGCCAGGAGGACCTCTTTCGCCCCTGTCACCTTTTGACCCTGGTGTACCCGGAAAGCCTGGTATGCCATCTTTACCTATTCAATTTACAGGAATAAGTAATAAATAATATACATAAGATAATAAATAAAATATGTTATAAATATATTTCGATCATCGCTAATATTTTGTATTTATTTGAGAGTTACAGTTTACAAAATGATAATTTTATTAGCTTCAATTTGATAAGAATGTGATAAATTAAAAAGGCTACTTTTTATTCAATAGAGCATTATTTTAAACAACTGAATTGAAATTTTTATTTTCTTTATTAGATGAATAGTTTTTTGTTATGGTACCAGTGATATTGAGCACATTTTAGCTCTACACAGAGGATTTACACCAGATAATTAATCCTTTGTTTTATTGTA
>UELX01004277.1:0-18658 GCA_900480035.1 Eupelmus urozonus
GGTCTATCCTTCGCTTGCACCAGAAGGATGTGTGATCCCGAAATTTGGAATGAAGATGGATCCCTTAAAATTGATCACGCATCGAACAGAGTAACAAGATCAGGTAAACTAAGCAAAATTTTAAGCAAAATTAAAACTAATTTTAAAAAAAAATTTATCGACAGAATTTATTGTAATTTTTAATTAACGGTATTGTTTGAACTTATAATTTGTTTTGTAAGTTCTTTTACTTGCTAAAAATCACATAAATACTGTTGGTCAATAGTAAAATAAATATTTTTGGTTTAAATGAGTTATACATGTTACTTTATATGTTACATTATTATTTTCTAGAATCCAAGCAAGTTTGTAAACCGCTCAGTCAATTTAAAAACTACTGTAACTCCTGCACATGTTCAGAAGATGGCTTGTCTTTTGCCTGCACTAGGATGATGTGCGATAAAGAAATTTGGAATGAAGATGGCTCTTTGAGAATAAAATTGAATGACGCTTAAGACATTAAGAAAGATTATTTTTAAAACTTTTAAGTGTTATAATAACACTCATGTGACATTGGAAAGAAGTATAAAAGCTATAAGAATTTTTAAAAGATATTTAATAAGAAAATGAACTTCTCAAATATCTTAAAATCAAGATTATTTCGTGATCTCCATGACCGTAGCAATAAAAGTTACCAATTACTCATAGTTAGGTACTTATCAAAATGTAGCATAAATGTGCTATACTATTAGATATGATGTGTTTTAACATCTCTTATTTATTATGTTAATTGTCATTTATTGTAATAAGCCAAGATCAAATAAATATTTAATATAAAATTAATCTTCAATGTTTACACTTATTTGGTTTTACATCTTAAAATTACCTTTATACAAATCCTAACATATTCTATTATAATATTTTTTATTATTATTTCATGGTATGCATTTATAATTTTTTAAAATACAAATTTAATAGTTTAATTATTTAATAGTAAAATCTCATCTATTTAACGCAATAAATACTGTAATATAACAATATGCACTTTTCATTAATCTACTTAATTTTTTATGATTAATATATTGTTTACTGAAAATTTTTGATTTCTATTTAGATAATGCTAAACATTAAATTTTAATTTATAATGTAGTAAGACATAACTTTTTACCAAATGAGCAGATCATTTTTACGTTTTTTAGTACTATTTTATATAAACAATATTAATGAGAAAATATGTTTTCTTATAGAAAATAAAGATTATTTTATTTATTATCAATGGATTCAAAATGTTTGTTTTGACAGATTAAATTGTAGTAGTCATTAAAGTAGGATGAATATTATTGCAGAAAATATGCCAGTAGTTGAAAGAAATGTTTATACGAGTATTGTTTATAATAATTATTAATTTTTATGTAAAATATAATATTAAAAATTATTTTTTAATTATTAATACTTTTTAATACTTGATATTATTAAATATTATACAGACTCGACATATTTAAAAACTTAGTTTCATATTTACCCAAATTACCCTAACTGTGCTCTTCATTATTTTTATCAAAATACTCACAAAAGTTTCTCCGAAATTGAAGACCTTCAATTGTAATATTTTCCTTACAATATAGTAAATGTAGTAAATTATTTAAATGTATAATAATATTATTGTTTTGCAAATTGTCTACATGTGATGTTTGTTTAATTTAATTAAAAATGTATTACTGAATTATTAGTAAAGATTACTGCAGATTTTTTTCGTATGTTAATCATCAAGCATGCCATAATAATAATATTTTTAAAGTAAAAACTTAAAAAAGAAATATTAAAAGTAAAAGGAAAAAGATAAATTATATAATTTAAAATGGGTTTGAAAGAAGATGGTTAGACTTTATCAAATTTATGTCAGATTTCAAAAGTAACGTCAATCGAGTAATCAATTTCAATAAGTATCACAGATAAGATCAATCGTACAAAGATCGAATTTTGTGGCTTTTCTGTAATGTACGTTTACAACTGAGTTTTAATAAAGATGTTTTCGACAGTTGTGTAATAATTTTCCTTTTGGATGAAAAAGAACACGTACTATCTTAATAAGTTTAAGGAAAATAAAAATAATTTTGCGTCGTCACCTCATTTTTATGCTTATTAAAATAATAACAATAATTTTACTATTTTTTTCTAAGATTTAATATTTTTAAATTTTTAAAATTAAAAAATAATACAATTTTATTGGAGTTTTTTCCTATTAAAAATTAGTTTTCTATATAAGCTGAAAGTAGCTCTGGAAAGATACATAAATCAGGATTACCAGAACCTTAAGTGGAGTAAGTAATGCAGGTCATCTGATTTTACTATGACAATGTTGTCAACGATCTTATTGATCTAGTCTCGCTGTTAGGAACATATTCACAGTATTATGAGATTAGTGTATGTTAAAATTAACATAAATGAAAAATACTCAAGCTTAAACAACAGCTGTTTTAGAAATAATAAAAATAAAACGGTTTGGTCAAGTCATTCGTAAAACATTGAAAATTCAAATAAAGTCAATTATAATAAAATGATCTAGATACACATTTAAAATGTCATTTTCTATATTCAGGTTCTTACAAATAGTTTCATTAATATAATTTCTACTGAATGAAACAATAAATTATTTGACAATCTTTACTCGCTATTACAGACAAATCTCTCAAAGTAAACTTTCTTCGAAACTGGAGTATTAAAACAAAGTCCATTCAAAAACTTTCCTCAACACACTTCAGCTTTGCCCGTAAAATCTTCTACGTGACGAATTACACATAGCGAAAAAGAAATAGAGTAACAGGTATATTCGAGCAATCTTGAAAAATAATGATACAAACAAAAATAACACACGAAAGGAGACAAGTGCCCCCTTATAATAATCTGCTACAACGTGATAAATATCGATCTATCTCGACTGGCATACAAAAGATTTTTTCCATTCACGTGTATATTCATATCTCATCCATCTCACGTGAGAGGCCCGCGCGGTAAAACAGAATGACCAGTAGGCACTTAAATTTTTCTGCAACATGCCTCCCACCTAGGTGGCAGTGGCCTTTCCCCGCTTTTTCGTGCGCGATGTGTATAAGTAAAGCCTCGAAGCGCGTCTATTTAAACAAGATTCTAGAGTCGCCGGGACAAGCATTCGACGGAGTTACTGCAAATTGCGCGGAAGTTGGAAACTCGAAAGCTATATCCTGTACAGGCGGCACTCGGAACGGGCAAAATGAAATCGCTTTTTCTTATTGCTTTGGCGCTTTCAGCTGTCGCAGGTAATTATGTGTGTCTTCTTGATTTATTTATTATCTTATATGCTTAATCATTTAATGTTTTGACTTTTTTATTCTACATTATTTTTCTTTATTTGAAAAGTATAAAATATTTAATACTCTCACTGTATTGGCGATCTCATACTTTCCTGAAACTACTAATTAAGTTTACCTTTTGAAAGAACTAAGAAGAAAGATGCTAAAACGTGACTGACAAAGTAATTTTGCATTCAAATTTTCAGCGCAAAACTCGTGCACTCCCGGTGCAATTTTTAAAGCTGGTTGTAATACGTGCATTTGCTCCAGCAATGGGAGAAGCGCAGTCTGCACGAAAATGGTTTGCCCTCCTGAAGGAAATGCAAATATTAGCGATTTCGATACCGTTCATATCCGTAAGTTTTATTTATTGTAGTACTTCTGGTGTATTGCGCAAAACTTTCCTTTATCATCCAATAAAATTTTAAACGTTATCTGGAAAAATTTGTAAGACTATGGATCTAGTTTAGTACGTATTATTATTTACTTTTTATGTATAACTAATTCTATGTATGTAAGCAATGTAAAAATATTTGTACAACGAGGATAACACGGTTTAGTAAAATGAGAGATAACGGTGGTAATTAACTGAAATTCTTACTAACTATAAATATGTATTTAATTTGCAGTTTGGCATTGTGAGCCGAATACAATATTTAAACCAGATAATTGTAACATTTGTAAATGCAATAGAGAAGGAACTATAGCTGTCTGTACCAAGATATATTGTCCTAAACCAGAGAGTATATTTAATTTGATTATCAGTCACATAATTTTAAAAAATTTTGAAGTGCAATAAAATGAAACTTAATGTTCCAGACCAAAAATCAATTTGCAAATCAGGATCCCAATGCGATGAAAATATTTGGGATAAAGACAGAAATTTTAAGATAATTAAAAGAATTAAAAACCCTGTAAAGACTGGTAAGACATATTCAACCAAGTATGCGACTCTGCTATTTTCTTGAGGGTACACAAACAAGAAAATAGGATATTTTTATCTTTAAGTAAACACTTTAAATGGATCCTGAAGTAACCCTAAAATAATTTTTTAGAATATTTCTCATGCTAAATAAAAGTTATTTCTAAAATAGTTATTTATTATAGAATGACAATATTTAATATATTATTTCAATTTACAAAAATTGCATTTTTTTCTTTACAAAAATGAATATCTTTTACTGTTTTGAACTACAAAAAGCAAGAAATGGAGTTTTTGATATTAAAGTGTTATATTTAAAATAGTAATTTTGTAATAAACAATCTTAAAATATTTTCAAAATAATTTTGTATAATAAAAGACATATTCTAAATAAATTGATTTTAGGGGTGTACTCGGTCACCCGAGTATCATCATGCCACCCCTTCATATACTTTAAGTATTTATTAAAAAATCATATTTCATTTTTCTTTTTTGCATCCTCTGCAACTCAGCAAAGCTTGTTAAAATAAGCCATTGATACTTTAAATATCTTCATCTTAATTCGTCAAAATTAGTTATAGATAAAAAGAAGAAAAAAATTTGCGTACCTAACTCTTATTTCAAAAAAGACTGTAATACATGCTCATGTTCACCTAACGGATTCCTCATGCAATGTTCTATGATGACATGTGACAATAGTACTCACCCCGAACAACATAATACTTATGGTAATTTTAGTCTTCATTTATTCTCATTTAACCCAATTTAAATTAATTTATCAGTTAAAATGTGAAAATACTTTATTTTAAGGTAAAAAAAAAGTTTGTAAACCAAATTCTTATTTCAAAGAAGATTGCAATGCTTGTTTTTGTTCTACAGATGGCACGTACAAAGGATGCACAGAGATGGAGTGTCTACACAACGTTTCTGGTAATTTCAACAATCATTATTTTTCTAATTATTTTCCAAACATTAAGTAATGTGGTGATGAAAATATTAACAGACAAGAAACAAATTTGTAAACCAAAATCCAGTTTTAAAGAAGAATGCAATTCATGTACTTGCTCTGAAGACGGCACTTTTAAGGAATGTACCGATGACTACTGCGAGACTAGTACTGAAGAAAAATCTATCGAATCAGAAATAGGTAAATAGAATAATCATTTTTGCATGATTGTTAAAAACTAAAAATTGATTCTTGTACAGAATTTTATTAAATTTTAAGTTAATATGAAATTTTTTTTATATTAGCTAAAATCTGCCAAACTGGTAAAGTAAACATTAATAATTCTTAACTAAATGCTTAGATAAAAAGTTCAGCGAATTAAAGGTCTTATTTTAAAAAACAAAAAATTGACTTTTTATTTTATTTTAAAATTATTTGTTTATGAAATTACGTTTAATGAATTAATGTTGACAGCGCATAATTTCATCAAATTAATCCACTAATTATTTAATTTAAAACCATTGTAAACAAGAAAAAACTTTAATTTTTAGTCAAATAAATAATGGTTTATAAAAAGGTCCATTTTTCGAATTTTAGCCTCGAACAAATAGGGCGATGCTTGCACGCCTGGTAAAGCTTTCTAGAGCGAGTGCAACCAATGTGTCTGCACGGGAAGCGGAAGGAGCGCATTCTACACCCTAATGTCCTGTCAGACTAGTCCATAAGGAACTAACGGCCTTTTGCTGAGGATAGCGTAAAGAGAAGTCTGCTTTGCTATGTAATATAGAGACAAATTGGAAGATCTTAGCCCGTCAAAGAGAATTAAGAGTAACAGAATGAGAGAGAGAGAGAGAGAGAGAGAGAGAGAGAGAGAGAGAGAGAGAGAGAGAGAGTGAGAGAGAGAGAGAGAGCATAATAAAATTTCTTCAATAATAAAATATGCGCATTGTATAGTGTAAGTGATTGTTAAAATTAAGAAATTTATTTTACCTTAAATCTAATTATTTTTTATATATTTAAATTAGTTTTAATATATTTAATTTTTGCGAGAGTGATTGTCTACAAGTTTGTTAAAAATTTGTGTATATATCTATAAATATAATAATTTTTTATAGAAACTTCTTAAAATGGTATTTTGCAAACAAATAAAGGTTGAAGAATGTAAGACGTCTTTTTTCTATTAGGGAAATACGTGATCTATTTGATCTAGCATTTCAAAAAATTTAACTTAGTTTTTCTGGATAATATTCAAACTTTATGAAGTCTAAACGATTTGTAACTTTTGTTTGTCTGAAAACTTCTTGATGAATTTCGCTCTCTTTGATATTTGCACTTTTCGAAAATATAATAATAACATAAATTACCTGTCAACTATGGAAACCACTATTAATTACTTGGCAATATGTTTCCTGCAAAGGATTTATTTAGTTATCACTAAATAATTTCATTTATTAATAATCACATATCACGAGAGTATTATTTAAATAAGTGATGGTACGCGAGAGCGAGACTCCAATTTAAATACCTTTCATTATATAAGAAAACCATTATAACTCCAAATAACAATCCTAATAAGAAACCCGAGTCCTAGCTTTAATTAGCTGACTCAAAAATTTAAAAGCATCAAGTAACCTCAGACGTTACAGGAGCATGATAGTCAAATAAAAAAAATATGAACATATTAAACATCTACACATCTTTTCATAGTATCAAAACTCATACACTCAAAAAATCTTAATAATATAGGTAAGAATAAATATAACATTTAATAATAACAAATTAGTAGTCACGTCTAATCTTACTACAGAAGCCGATGCTTTACGAGACTGTGCAAGCTCTCTCTTCACAAAAAAAATCAAAATACTAAGCGCAAAACGAATTATAAGCAGGTATGAGTAAACGAGTAAACATACAGAGGAAGCGCAACTCTAGTTTCCTCTATATCCACCACGAGCGAGTAAGTCGCACGTGTTCGACTTCGACAAATATGTGCACGCCGTATGCACATACGTGCGCGATGGCATTGCGATAGACGACGTCTTCATTAAGTTTGCCTACTGCGCGGGCGGAGAATTAGCAAACGCTCTGTTTCTCCGGGGAAATGGCGAGAGCAGATTTACGTCCCGGCTTCAAAGATCAAGAAGCTCAAATCGCTCTATTCAATCTCCGTCGTTTTCGAGTACTGTAATGTATGATAGGAAAAGTTCTGTGAATTTTTGTAAGAAAATTATTGAGTTTTGATTTTAATTTTATTTATCTTGATAGGACTGAAGGTGTAGCAAGTTTCTTTGGCAGTAAGATTTTCGCTCATTTAAAATTTGGATTCGTAATTTCTCATATATCTTGAATAAACTTAAGAGTTTTTCAGTTGAGATAATATAAGACTTTATAAAAAATATTTAAACGTGACATTTTCTTAAGATTGATAAATTCTGATTTTTTGTTTAAATTTAAAATTTTTCAAAAATATAAAAACTTTCTGATGTTGCGATAGTTTTTCACATAAGAATATTTAATTCCCCTTGTTATCAAGAATACAAAAACTTGGTTTGTATTTAATTTTTAATTCTAAAATAATTACTCATCAAATTTTTATCCAAAACAAGAGCAACACGAGATGATGAGAAATTCGCTTTACGCACATACTTTACGCACAATTATATAAAAAATAATGAGTATTTTTTCAATCGTGCGATTATCGAAAATCTTAGCTTACTCTACTCTTGACTGGCTCTAAATGATCACTAATCATAAAAAAGTTCGTAATACTATTTTGCAATATCCTTCAAACTATTACTTAAGCTTTTATTTTTCTAACATACACGCTAGCATAACACATCTCCTTCTAAAAATGTCGCACCTCCCGCCTATCACACCACGAATCTCCGTCGGTTTCCCGCCTTGCTAATCTGCCAATTAAGTTCTAATAACGCGTATAATACACGCATACTGTTCCAATTCAATTAGACCTCCTCGTTACTCCCTATACATTCGTTCGAGCTTGCAAGCGCCAACGACACATCCAGCTGCACCGTCGCACGCCGGAGTAAGTGCGGATAGTTTCCGCGCGAAACGTTGCCGAATACGTAATGTAATTTCGCTAAGAAGATTAACATAACAGCGGGGCTGTCGTAGGAAAATCTTTAGGTGCTCTTTAACAGCGGTGACGCGAGCCTCTGGAGGGCTGTTAATATCGGGGATTCTGGGTCGTGTACGTGCGTATTGCACTGTGCAATCTGAGAATTTTGAGAGTTGTTTGAAATATTTTTTTTATAAATTTTAAGACTGGGTGATGTTAGATGTGAGGCGACCATGAAGCTTATACTGCAGCTTCACAGACTCTTAAAATTGCAAGGATACATGTTTTTATATGAGAAATTTAAAAGCAAAGATTTTAATCTTTTGCTTTGTTTTAAGGTGTACTTTAACACAAAAATGTTTCATAGTTTATTACTTAGGAATGTCTAAGGATTACGTCCCATAGTACATTTAGCTGTGATTTACTTAAAAAGTAGTCGCGAATAAAAATATTTTTATTACATAATTCTCATATCTCTTTATATATAAAATTATTTAAACTTTAAATGAGATAAAACTTATACAGATGTGAAAATAAGGGTGATCCTCATCTCCCTTTTAAATTTATTCATTCAACTTAATCAAATCAACCTCTTCATATTTAAACTCATCTGACGACGTAGAGCTTGACTTCGGTGCTTATTTCCAATATCTTAAACACGTGAAGATGTTAAAGCTAATATCTTAAACACGTGAAGATGTTCAAGCTAATATCTTAAACACGTGAAGATGTTCAAGCTAATAATTTAGAAAAATTAAAAAACTTAAAAAACTTCAGCTTCCATCTACTAGTAGGTTCAGTGAACTAACATTCCGCAATATACAGGTATATTATAGTTAACAAAATAAACTTTCCTAACGCAAAGTAAATCAAAATCGAACCATCACTCCCTTAGTGTACCCACAAAAGCGTTCTCCAATCTTCAATTAATAATTAATACTCCCGCATTAACCCAACCCTCAAATTATCAACATTCATACACACCTTTTATGCAAGCTTTTATTCCCCCCATCTAAAAAATACCTCCGCCTAAACTTTCCCACTCTCCGTACGGCTGCAAGCAATCGCAATTTATGCCGATAAACTTAATATTATCCGATCCCGCGTTCAATATAGGCTCTGGCCGCTCGTATAAAGTGGCATCCGCGCGCGAATATTAACCCCCTTTGGCGGAACGGCATTTCGAATCCGTGTGCGGACGCGCGCGCGCTGCTACGAGCGCTTGAACTTGAGACGCGCGCGGCCGTTCGAGCCAATAAAATTTAATACGCGCGGAGATATAACTCCGAATACAGATGAGCGTGCGCGCCGCGCGGAGCTAGGAGTCGCAAGTCGGCCCCCTGGACTATCAAACTTAAGCGAATGCGCGCTCGAGTGTGGGCTGTAAAGAGCATTTCGGCTGGAATTTGAATTTGAGAGTGGGTATGTTTTGTGTCATTAAATTAATATGTGCGAGTGGTAAAGTGGGTGCGGAGAATTGTTTGTAGTAATGAAGGGTGGGTGGGATTTAATTTGCGTCTGACTGGTGCTAACTGTTACTACTGGTATATGTTTAAAGTAGAGGCTTTACGGAGATCGATTGAACGGTGTTGATGGAATTACCCTCATGAGGTTACGGCCCTGAAATCGAAAGGGTGGCATTTTGAAGCCACTTGAGCGACCTTTCATTTGAACCCTTGAACGTGCCAAAAAAATTGTGCAAAGGGTCGAAATCGAACCACTTCAGTATTTAGGCTTTTTTTTCAAAGTCAGTATTAATTATTTTCCATCGAGACAGGGGTGCGGCCCTGAAATAAAAATTATGTATATTCTTGTTTTTTTAGCAGACTCATCGATCTACATAACTTTCTTGCAAAAAAAATTGTGCAAACACGGTGAAAAAATTAAAAAACGGCAGCGGGATGAAGGGTGTTAATAAAATTTTCCCTCCACTTAAAAGGGTCAAATATTTTTTTCAAATTTATATTTTTTCTTGCTTTACACGATGGTATAGGTTTTATACGTTTTTCTTTGGGTACCGGTTTCCTATATGGTCGTGGGCATCGTTCTTTAAGAAGGACGATGCACATTTGAATATGGTGTAAAAATTCTTGTCTGAACATATTCTACTGTGACTACTAGCGCCTGCTGCACATAACAGCTTTATGGAAGTTCTGTTTTTTGGTTAAATCAAAAAATTGCAACCAAAACAAAATTTTTGATTTTCTTTTTTTTGATAAGCGCGCCTCGTTTTGAAGCGAACTACGTTATACTTTCTAGCAAAACTTGACAATTTCAGCTATTTTCCAATTTTTCAGTACGTAGAAGTTATTTTATTAAAAAATATAAGCTATTCATTATGATCTTTTAGTCTCAACAATTCTAGTAAAGTGACAAAGGATATATCCATAATAGATTCTATGCATCATCTACTTTAATTTTAAAAAGTCAATCTCAATTATTAAAAGATTAAGTTTTAATAACAACTTACAAAAACCTTATTCAATAATCCGACAAAACTATAAAACATTAGCCACTTAATTCCACTTCTCTCCACAAAACACCGCATCCATACGCAACGCAACCTCTTGACCACGACTACCCCAACCCCTCCAAGAATTCACGGCTCTATTACTCCAGAATATAAAAGGGTTGCACTCCTTTGACTTACACGTAAATTCCGGCCCGCGGAGAGAGAGAGAGAGAGAGAGAGGAAAGGAACGCAAACTAGCGTGAGCGGCTTGGGTAAATCTAAGCACAAAGGCCTGGCCCGCGGGAAGAAAGCGAAAATATACATGCCAAAGAATCCTCGGAGCCCGACGATACAGCTGCAACTTTCCGCTTCATGCTCGATGTCGCCTCGCGTCCTCCTTTGTCGTTTCCCCTCCTGCCAGCCGCGCGTGCGCCTCTTATTCTCTTGATTCTCTTTCGAGGACTGACCATTACTTTTCGCTGCTGAGCCCCAGCTGGATGCGGCCAATTCAGTCAAGTAGACGGGAGCGCAGTGGCCTGTAGGACTTCTAGTTCTTCTTGTTGTTCGAGGAGTTCCGGGTTAGAGTTTGAGATGTAGATTTTTAATGAGGTATTTGCTTGCGCTCTGGCTTATTATATGTATTTTTTTTTTCTTTCAGGAGACGCAGCTTTGCCCGGGATCTCTTAAAGTTTTTCCGTTGTTGTTCTTTTGAGTTTTGTGGACGAACCGTTTTTCATTAATTAAAAGTACTGTTTATGTATTGTTTATATTTTTTTTAAATGAGTTTGTAGTAAACTAACGTCAATTAAAACATTTTTAATTTTTATTTTTTATTTTATTTCAGATGGTATTTCTTTTATTTGAAAAAATTACTTTAGTACAGTTAAAGTTCTAGCCTACGATTTTGCATAGCTTTGTGTATTAGTTTTTTTTTATAAGAGATAACTCGTGATAAAATACAAACCAAAATATACAATGAAAATAAACTTTTATCAAAGTTTATATTCCTTTTCCTATCATAAAATGTGACCGAAAAAGTGTTTGAATGGTTCAAAAAAGTAAAAGCTTATTTAAAAATAAAAAGTTACTTATCCATTAAAGTACTGTATTGCAAAAAATGACCAGAGTAAAGGCAGCAAAAACAAGCAATACGGTTCTTAAATTAAATATTGTAAATTAAAATGCTAATTTAACGTATTAAATTTTTTGAAACTGCGATGTTCATGTCGGTTTTAGTTTAAAAATTCAGTCACTTTATCTATACTAGTAATTTCTTTTTTGTTTTACGACTAATTGGAAATGTAGTATAGATATTTCAGTAGTACAGTATAAATATTTCTATCTTTTGCGGAAGATGCATCAATAAAAATGCAATCAGCATAATTGTAGCACAAATCTAGTTCTACGTACATAGCGCTATTAGAAAATAAAATCCTGTAGAAACATAAATTAAAATAAGTTTTTCCATTCCTCTACCATCTTTATCCTTTATTACTGAACTGCCCTAATTTCTCCATTACCCAATGCATCCCTTAATCGTCTTAACCATCCAACCGACGTCCCATCTGGAACAGCGCTACACGTCGATAGACCATACAACCAGACAACGGCAGCCTCTGACATCACAATAACGTCTTCTCCCACAATGTTCCAGCAGCCATATACGCGCCAAGTCAATCTTTTTATGTTCGACATTGATGTCCGTGTCTCGCGGTTTTAGAAGCACTTCGATTATCTTTAAGCGCTCGTATAAAAGCCACGAGAGAGCCGAGGACTGTAAAATCCGGTCAGCCCGCCAAGGCCGCCTGGCGACATTGTGTCTCTGTGTCTATGACGTCATAATGCGCGTTTACGATTCACTTGGCGCAAGTTGAATCGTCTTTCTGAGTAGCCGGCTTACCGGGGTATTATGGTACGGCTGATAAAGTAAGGCTCGTAAAATCGTTTTAAGATCCTAATATCGTTTTGCAATTATAAACAGTAGTCGGCTTTTACTTTTCGCTGTAAAATATTTTTATTGTATTAATTCTAATAAACATTATTTCGTTAGTACACGCATTATTAGATTAAATCAGTATAGATAAACGAAGCATGAATAATCGCTCAGACAACGATCCTTCATAGACACCGCAAGCCTTAAATCTGCTTAATTCTCCAAAGGCTTGAAGTAATGGATTATATCGGCCAGCGTTTACCCACTGACACCGAAGATGCTGCGGTGCCTTTGTCTTGCTAATCTTATAATAGCTTGCGCTCGTCCATCAAAGCGATGCCGTCTCCAGAGACTTTACCTCAATATACAATCCTATCCTCTCATCTCTAACTCCCTCAAACATTTGGATGTTTGCTTACAAATAAAAGCATTCACCCCGCGGCAAAGCTTGCTTTGTCCAAATATGTTATTTCATCCATAATAATTCTAAAAAACCTCACGCATAAATGATTTTGACTTTCACGAAGACACATCGCATCATCAAATACCTAGAAAGTGAAAAATTCAAATTAACGATCTCGTATCGACGTGAAGCTCCATCCGACACCTCGAGACCTACCCGCAAGAAACGCTCCGTTCGATTTCCCGCGACGACAGCGTTAATGTACATCCCCACGGCAAGGACGACCGCAACAGGTCGCAATTAACGCGCCCCGAGACTACGACCTTATGTACGTAAGATCGTCGTCGTTTCTCCTGGCTGGATATATCCGCGCGGGGCTCGCGCTTGTCCTCCGATGAAGCCATCGGGGCGCACTTGGGACACGCACACGGCCAATTAAAATGCTAATGCTCGCCGCAACTCGCTTGCTGCATGGCTGCCGCGCGTGAATTCAGCGGGGTGGCTTTGGAGGGGTGAAAGTTTCGGAGGGGTGGGGGAAGGTGTGGTAGGAAGTTGGAAAAAGTGAGGGTGGAGGGGAGTGGTGATGTGCTGGCGATCTTGGATGTTTTGTAGGAAGCTTTTTTATTTGTTAATATTGAGGTGATATTTATGTGTTTATTATAAATTTTTTTTATTGAGTTACTTAGTACTATACATTGTACAATGAATTGCAAATGCTTCATTTTTTATGATTTTTACGTTTTATTACTACTGAGTTAACAGGTTAAAAGTTTTTGCAATTTCCAAAGTATTTTTAGTATTCACAAATTTACATATGCGTGTCTTTACAATTTAAGAATAGCTTTAATTCACCTTGCATATAGTTGCACAATAATTCACGAATACATTTCTTATAGTAATAACTTGCCTTTGATACGCCACTGCGCCTTTTGATCTTATGCAAGAATACACTATATTACGCGAAAAAAATAAAAATTTCTGTAATTTAGGTCATAAAAAATACATAACTATGTTTATACGTTATAAAAATAAAAAATTTGTTTACTAAACTTTGAAACGTTGGGCTTTCGATGTGTAAAAAAGATTAATGTATTTTTTTAGCTTCTTTCTTATTTTATGTCATATTGTATCCTATTGAGAAATATCTTATCTCCATTGTGAAAAATCTTTAATTGTGTAAACTGAAAACTTTGTATGAATAAACTCATTAAAAATTTAAAATGTATTCTCGGCAAACCAACACATTAAAAGCCAATATTAAAATTTTTAATACTGGTTAATTTTTTAAAATTTAATATACATTATTTTTTTAAATTATACTCTCGGCTTATTTAAAGTCGGCGTACGAAAATGTCACACACAGACGCGCAGTTTTACGGAAGAGCGCAAGTAGAAACAGGTACTTTGTTGGGTGATAAAGTCACAAGAGAGGCGCAAAATGGTCTCGACATAGCGACGCAAGAATAAGACACTCGAGGGCAACATTTAGACTTTTTACACGATTGTGCGCCTTCTTTTATTTCGGAAAATGGATACGTAATTGTCTTTCCACGTTAGATGCTTACAAACAAAATTTTTTTCATCTCTAAACTTATTTAAACTAAAATTTATTTGAAAAGTGAACTGAAACTAGCTTTATTTGAAACTCACTTGATTTAAAAATCAATCTAAAATTGAGATCAGGCTTCGCATCTATTTTAATTTTATACACGAAGGTCTTCCTCTGTTATAAATTAGAAATTTAAAATATTACAAATTTAAAGGTGTACCTGAAGCTACGGAATAGACGATAAATTAATTGTAATTTTATTTAATTTATTCTTTTCGTATTTATATTATCCATTTTCGATATATACTGATACTTTGGTTAACATTGCATAACTGATTTAATATTTTAGTTATAATTTAGTACTTTACAAGATAGTTAAGAAATAAATATAAAATGAATTGAATATAAAAAGTAGTTTAAAAATCGTATGCGTAGTGCAATTTATCGCAAAGAGAATTCCGCCAAATCTTCTGCGCTCTCAAGTGATTTGCATAAATGGTATGACCTAAGCGAGGCTCACTTTCCCTGTACCGGTTATGTACAGAAAATCCTATTACCGGGGTAGTCCAAAGTGAGATACATAGGTAGATTATTTCATAAATTGTTCAATTTTCTATAACATTTTCCTATATTAAATCATACTTTGTCAAGCTAAGATAAAAATAAAAGATTATACTACTTAAGAAATACATGCCATTATTAAAAATAAATTTTGTATTTTACGATTTATAAATAAATATCTAAAGTATAAATAATAAATTTTTTTTAATACTTATTTTATGCGCCCAATATCGGCTATGTGAAAAGATTCTTTCACCCTCTGCAATAAATATTGAACAAAAGATTTATTTTCTTTATTTATTCCGCTACAAAGAGGTGCAGGCAAAATAATGAAATAATATAAAATAAAACGCAAACAAATGATTAAACGTTTGATTAAAGCTTTTTTACATTACTTTGAGGCTACTACCACACCTGATGCTGTCCTAGATTTACTTACTCTCTCTATCAGCACACATATTGCAAATGGTAATACAGTACTAAAAATAATAAAATAATTAAATACTAAAATATCTACATTGTTTCATTCTGTTTTTTTTTTATTTCGAAGCTTTTTATAGACATAGAATTGCCGGCATTCCATTTTATAAGACCAGACGCTTACTATCAGAGAACGAGACTAGAGGAGGTGCCAGGCGGCGCCTCACAAGGCATTTTTTCTAAAAATACCTCCTTGAACCACTGAAGAAAACGATGAAAATTCTGCAAGGCTAATATTCTAGCGAAAGGCGTTTCAAAGTGAACGATTTACTTTTAGGCGTGTTTGGGACGTTGAGAGAAAGATTTGTTGAAGAATATAAATTAAAGTTAAACTTTTTTTATGTTTGAGAAAATACGTACACATACCACATTAAGCAGTACTTACGTCAGGAGAGAATAAGTTTAAATAAAATTTACATAAATTTTTTAAATTTTAATTTATTTATTGCAAAATACGATACGATACGTTTATAAGTTTGTATATATACATCATGCTGTATTGATTTTCATGTGTTTGATTTTCTGATACCACCAAATTTTTTAATAGTCTTAATATTTGTAAGATGTTTTGTATTAATTGAAGTAAAATATGCAACATAAAATTTAAAATTGCTAATCAGTAGTTTTAATAAGTTATTTTTAAGGAAGAAACTAAAAACTTTCTTTTTGTATAAAAGATAAAACTAAATACAAGAATGAGGAAAAGTAAAAAATTACTTGAGATTTAAAGAGGAAATATAGGTGTGAAAGATGAAGTAATGAAAGAGAAAAAGGGACAAGTTTAATAAAAACCTTGTTGGTTTATTAAATCCGTTAATTCTTTGTGTGATTTCTAGCGGTTAGTTTATATCGTTCATTTTTGATAAAATGAGCAGATTTTTCTTTCTAAATGCAAACAGGCTCTGGAAATATAAATTGTTTACTCGTTGCTATTTTGAAAAATGTATGAAATACTCTATTTAGCTTAAATAAATAACTTTATTATCGTACGAAATAAAATACGTACTTTTCCGAACTAAGCGAGAAACCGTTTCGCTTGGGTAACGAACATGCCACTCGTCGGATGATTACTTTATTTTGTAAACAATATTAATATTACCTATAATCATTCTCATAACGTAACGACGAATCGCCATACATTTCACTTACTTACCAGAATAAATACAACAAATCACCAGAAAGTAGGCCGAATCACAGAAACGTCTCTCTCCCGATAAATCAAAAGAATTAATTGACCCGGGCAAAACAAAAACCAGGCCAAAGAAAAAAACAGTCGCCCTAATTGACCGTCTGAGAAAATCGTCCCAAGTCCCGAGCAGGCAGCTTAATTCAATTCAACCGGCGAATCAAAGGGACAAAGCGCAGAGCTCGCGAGACTCGCAAAAAGTAAGCATCACTCCATCAAGTCGTTTTTACCGAAACCGTACACACCACGATTCATCTATATATGTGTGCTAGTACACGGGAGCTGGGAGTCTGGTGTAAGAGAGGGTATGAAATTTCGCCTTGCTCGAGCGCCTACGCGAAACTGTCTAATTGATTAATGGAGTTTGGCGACAAACGCGCTCGTGCATCCCGAGAGCTGACTGCGAGCCCGAGGAACAATGAGAAACGGCGGATCTTAGCTGCGGAGTAAAACTGCGCGCGCTGCGGGAGCGCTGAGAATGCAAGATCTTACAATAGGCGTCAATTTCTTGGATTAACTGTCTTTACGCACATGCACAAGTGCACCTGTGCGATCTCTTACTTGATTCGAGCAGCGTAAATGCATAAGGCGGTTCGTTAATCTTATTCCAGCAAATCAAGCATAGATAATTATTCTTGAAAGATTGAGGGGGAGAATCATCAATTCACGAAATGCAAATCAACGGTGCTTTGTATAATATAATAGTTTCAGCGGATCACTGCAACAGGGACAGACCGGCAGTCAAGTGTAAAATCACGATGCCTCTCAGAAACTGCACATACAAGAGGAAGGGCGGGATATTGAACGCCGGCAATGCAGACTCTCTCGTTACTGCGCGGCCTATTCATTAACGGCGCGGCTCGCTTTGGCGTGGAGCTAGTCGTGTGATAACGCCCGAGGAATACGTGTGCGTCTATGTGTAAATTGGAGATTTATCATGTTCAATGGCTCATTAATAAGCTTGCGCACTGTATTAAGACAAATGAATGAGATTGCGCGCGAGTTCAGCTGCGAGATTCTCGATGCTGAATTTGAAATTTAATGATTGTTTGCTAGGGAGGGAGTTTGAGTATTTTGGGGTTTAATTTTTTCCTTCTTTTTAGAAATGAGTAGAAATATTTTTAAGAAAAATTAAGTTTTTCAAGTTTGAAGTATTTTATCTAATGACTATCAATATTTCAAATTTGTTATGCAAGAAAGCTTGAATTTGTGAGTGCATGTCCTTTATCGCCGGTCTATAGCTTTCACTGGAGCGATGTTTGCATCACGAATAAATATACATCGTTGGTGACACTGTATCGAAGCTATAACGAAGGGTTGTATGTTATATCCAAGCCGTTAAATAAACGTTAAAACGGAAGCTGAAGTAAATAAACTAAAGCTGCACTTCAGAGGTAGAAATTGGTACAAAAGAATATCATCTATCAAGCTATGTATTATTTAAGCTGAATTTCAATTATTAAATCATATTTAAAAAAATTTTAGTACATTAAATGCTTTCATTTTTACTTTAAATATTATATAAAATGCTATTTCCGTTTTTAAACATAATATAAAATGTGATTCAGGTAACTACATTAAACAAAATTTAATCCAAAATTTAGTAATTTTTTGGTCAAATTATAAAAGTTTTATATGTTTGCATTAATTTGCTTTTAATATATTGTGTAGAGAGAAGTTATCGTTCGCAGGTCGTATGTTTTTTCGAAGTAATAGAAATAAAAATTTCTTTATTGATCTATGCGAACCAAGGTGTTTAAAAAAAAAATATACATTTATTCACATGTAACGAAGTCGACGTTTCGGAGGATTTGTGACCTCCCTTTTCAAGACTACAAG
>UELX01004278.1:0-18651 GCA_900480035.1 Eupelmus urozonus
TCTTACCTATTATTTTGAATCGGCACTTTCTTGCCTTTGCTCCTGAATTGACTCTTTATTGCGCTGACCCGACGATTAAACCTTTATAAGATCTATCAAAATAAGATCTACCAAAAAATTTCTTAGAATCTAGTAAAATAACGACAGAATGTGTTGTTAGTAATATAATATAGGAAATAGTAGATTAAACTAATAGTGATCACTACTATTACTTATTGTTTAAGCAAATAGGTGATTTTCTCGCTTATACGTTCAGGTGACAAAATCGGCTATAGTGTGGATATGATCTATGTTCTGCTTATTCTGCTTATTGCGATAAGAAAATTATGTTAATCATTCTAACACGTACTCGCTAGTTATAATAATATTACAATTTTTACCTGTATATCTATAAGTGAAACTATATTTTATTTTTGAAATACTTCTTTTCTGAAAAATAATAAACTTATTCGATAATCTAATATGTTTTCTTAGAATTAATCGTGGATAAAAGAATTTTCTTAATTTAAAATCGGTGAAGTCTGATTAAAGCTAACTTTTAATTTTTTTTTAAATTTAAAACATTTTTCTATTCATAATTGATCTCATATTTAAATTAAATTAAGTAAATAATAAATAAAGTTACCTTCATTTGTTTGCAAAGTTGATATTTTATACATTTCGTACTGATCTGCGGTGAGAATTAGATAGTCAGTTACAATAATTATTACGCATTGCAGAAAAGTATCAGAAAATACGTTTTTAAAATGTGGTAATCAATGTAGAACGTTATTTAATTTGTATTCAAGCAAATATAATTACATAATACTTTTCAATTTTCGAAATGATATTAAAATAACATTTTATTTTAACACAGAAATAAAATTATTTGTGGGTTTAAAGATTATTACTATTCACATACTCAATCTTATCAAATTACTTATGAAGTAACAACATAAAAATTACGCAAATGATTATGTATATATTACATTCAATAGTCAATTAAAAGCAGCGAATTTATATGTTCAGGCTACAATCCTATGTCAATGCTTTCTGTGTAGGTGTCGTGGGTGAGACATCGAGACATTCACATTCTGACCGCGGGTGCGTATACTTACACGAGCGACCAGCGGTTTCAAGCCTTGCACAAGCCCAATACAGGAGCGAATAACGAGTGGTCGGAATGGACCCTTTGTATCAAATGGGCCCAAGAACGAGACGAGGGTATCTACGAATGTCAAATTTCAACGATTCCAGTCAAATCTCACCAGTATCATTTGAATGTCGTTGGTACGTTATAATCTTTATTTCCTTATTAAAATTTTATCGACAAATTTTAGTATTATTTTAGCTTTAGTTAAAAATTTACTTAGTTATCCTACTTCATTATTATAAATCATACCATTTAAATACTTGTAATATGAGTAATCCCACAGAATTCCAAATCTTTTGTGGGTGCATTCCTCTTCATTATTGATTTGCCGTTGCCCCTGGTTTGCCGTGAGAAGCACACAAACGAAATTAACTTCGAAATCTTTAATGTGATCTAGAAAACGAACTATGAAGTTGGTGCGAATCCGCAATGTATGGCGCAGTGTATAAACGAATAAAATCACTCAAAGAAGAATCATTTTCTTCATAAAAAGTAATTGCACTTTTTTACAGTTTCTCGTATACCTACGCTGAGCCGTATATTGCCCAACAACTGTAACAACATCAGGTTCACTTTTCTATATCAAATTAAAGATCTTACAGTTACTTTAGCTTCTGTGTTTCTCTCGTCAAACCGAGAATCGCAGCAAATCAATTGACTGGAACTCCAACAAAAGTGATTACCAGTTTTCCACAATCACCCACATCCAGGCTAAAAATAAGCTCACTCTTCGGGCCTCACAATCATCTAACCCTCTCGTCCCCCTCTCGCTGCTTTCAGTGCCGACAGCGACGATACTGGGCGGGCCCGAGCTGTACGTCGGCGCCGGCAGCACGATAAACCTGACGTGCGCCATCCACTTCAGCTGGGAGCCGCCCGCTTTTATCTTCTGGTACTACAACGACGTGGTGATGAGCTACGACAGTCCCAGGGGCGGCGTGTCCGTGATAACCGAGAAGGGCAGCGACGTCACGACTTCCTGGCTCCTCATCCAGGCGGCCCAGCCCTCGGACTCCGGGGAGTACAGATGCAAGCCGAGCAACGCCAACATGTCGTCCATCAGGGTGCATGTTCTCAACGGTGAGTGGGAGAGGAGGGGGAGACTAATACCGCAACGCGCGCCGAAGCACAGCCTCGATTGCTGACACCATAAATTCGGAGCCCTTTGTTTTCGCACTCCCCTGGGATGAATCCAGCGCGCAATCCACGATCCACCTACACCTCCCACGAGCTCGCTCCCTCTCTTTCTCTGCGTTTCTCCCTCCGCGTTCTGCCCCTCGCTGTCTTTCGACATGCTGGCTTGTCGCGTGCCGAGCTTGCACTAATAGGCCAGAAGGATTCGTGAGAAAATTCGCCGATGTGGAGCAAGCAAGCTGGATTCTTGTTTAAAGGTTTATCTAGGGAGCTTTTTAGAGTTGGTTCTTTTATGAAAAACTGGTAGAATAACATTATTGATAAAGCAGAGACTTTATTTATATTAAATTTTAGTTTATCAAGAGGATTTTGTGGAGTGTTTCATAATTTATATTATATAATGTGTAAATTTTGAATTTACTTTCAGACACTTAAGTTGCTTTATTTTAAATTTCAATTTGAATTATTAATTTATATTTTATATCAGAGCATAACTAATGGAGACCTAAAACACAAAACTGAATTTCAAATTAGAGAAATTAAAAGCACACTTGTATATTTGTGTAAAGCATCATTTAAAATTTAGAATCCAGTTTACCAACATTCATAATGAACGGTTCTCGAATCCATAAATATTTCCTCTCCATACTACAAATTTTAAAATCTGCAACCTCAGTCATTTCGAATCGCGCTCAAACTATCGATACCAGAAAAGCGCAATCGTCGATTTATTTTTCGTAATAAGCGACGATTCTCCTTGTAATCAGAAATCGCAAAGAAAAGTGCAAAACTGCACAGGCTCCTCTTCCTCCTCTCGCAATCACAATAAATTCATCTTAATAGCATTAAGATTCCAACTCAACTCGATTACAATGCTAAGGCGATTTTCGCAATCAATATGACCCAAAGCTCTCTCTTTCCCGGAACACGAAAAAAAGTAAAAAGAGAGCGAGAAAACGAGAATCACAGCGTCTTTCCATCGAGCCGGCCACAAAGGCCTGGCTCTCGCGGCCGACGACGATTCGCGCGCCGAATCGTTTTTACTCCACGTCTCCTTCCCTTTTCATTATCGGGCATCTTTGGACTCGCCCTCGTCCTCGTAAAATTTTCGATGACGCGCGCGCTCCGTATGAAAGGCGACGCCTGCTGCATTCGACGCTCGGCCAAAGACGGCCAGTGGAATTTCCGCATTAGATTTACGACGTCTAGCCGGAACGCCGGGCTGCCGTGCATCTAGCCGCACAAAGCGAGAGGGAGAGAGAGAGAGCAAAAGAGGCGCCGGAAATTGCATTTCGATTCGTTTTATGAAAGGGCCACACGCCGGCGTTCGACAAGCAAAGCGAGCTTTTTTTTGCGCGCAGCTGCCGGTGGCCCGCAAAGGAAGCCAGAGAGCATTTCCTCTTTTTGCGAGACGAGTTTGTAGCCAACAGAAGGACACGGCACGTCTAACCGCAGGATTTCCTTCGATTTGTCGCTTTGTGCGCTCGTGTACACTTGACGCATCTTAATCTCTGGGGCCGGCTGAGCGCGGGACGTGCCCGCGGCGGTTCCGCTGTTTTTACGCGCGAGTTTGCTGTTATGATGATGGGATAAAAGGAGGTGAACGGGAGCGTTTCGAGGTCTTTGCTGCTCTGTGATTTACTGGTTTGCTCGCTGATTTGTTTGAATGGGATAATTTTAATAGGTTGTTTGGTTAGCTTGTTTTCAAATGATGAATTGAAAAATTGTTATTGACTACTACTGAGCTTTCGAGTTTTTTACTTTTAATTTGTTGTTTTTATAAATCTTCAAATGTTTACTATTTAAAGTAAACGATCACCCGAATTAGCATTTTTTATTTATCATAAGAAAAAATATTTTAATTTGCTTTCTACTTTGTAAAATAAAAATATGTTTTACCTACTCAATAGTAAAATAATTTAAAATGAAATTTGGTAGTCGCTAATTAAATACTAAATTTTACTAAAGATTAGTGGTTATTACTGATCATTATTTAATTTTAGTTAAAGTGAAATAAGGAATATTAAAGGTCACAAAATAGTCCTGTTAATATTTACCCAACAGTTACTGCAAAAAATAAATGTAGTGTATATTAAACTTGCAAATTAAAGTAGCTTATAATAGGTTACTCTCTTACCAATAATTTAAAAGTTATAATATCATACATAAATGAATTGATAAACTATATAGCAATATAATACTAGTTAGCTTAATAAATTACTTGTGATTTTAAAAGTAGAAAAAAGTAATCGTATAATAAAAACGTTTGAACCATATTCTTTCGAAGTTTAAAGGCAATAAAAATGCTCCTTTTTGGAATGAATCTAGCTTGTAAGGGAGGGAACAAAGAGCTAGAGAAGGTCTAAAACGGATAATTTATTTTATGGAGCTCATCCTTTCAAACTTCATTTTTTGAGAGTTAAATAATAGAAATGTAAGTAGGTAATGAAATGTAATGAACGTACTCAAATTAAGACAAAAATTAAACTATTCCTGACATTATCATGTATTATTATAATAGTACTATATATATATTATAGATTCTGGCCGAAAGATTTTCTAATTATTTCGTCGTAAAATCATGAATTATGTATTTTTATGTTCACTATTTACATCCATCAGCGTGAATAAAATTAATTTCGAGTTCTCGCTATCCACAGTCTCTATTGTTCATCGCAAATTCTTCGCAACACAATGAGAAAAATTTAAATTGAAAATTCAAACTAGTCTACCAGCCTCCGAATAAACAGAAAAAAATGATGAAGAATTAATTGGGTTTTCCTTCCCCGCCATAAACAATCAGCCGGTATTTTTCTTCTCTTATTTCATCCCGGCCTCTCGCGAGCCTTTTTTTCAATTTGCCCTCTCCCCCCTCCTCTCGGCTTACTTTCAGCTCCTCTTCAAGCTATCTCCTCCCCCTCAACCCGATAGTTCTCCATTTCTTCGAATGTGTTTCTTCTCGCGTGTTTCTCTTTCCCGTTCGACGCATCGCGGCAGCCTTATACTTATCCGAGCCCGCGTGGCTAAGTTTGCCTGGCGAGGCTACGGAAAATGCAAAGTACGAAAAAGTTTCTGGGGCAGAAAGGAGGAAGAGGCGCGGAGCCGAGTGGATTTGACGTCGATTCGGAAAGCGTGGGCCGCTCGGCAAGAAGCGAGGATTTGCTTAGGTAAACGGCACGAAGGGTAAACTTTGTTCGCGTCTGGCTTTCGAATTAGCATAATGCGTATATACGTTATATAGGGGGAGAGCCGAGGGCCAAGCGGATATTTTAACGCTTCTGACCCGCTTATGAGAATCGAAGGAAGCTTGTTACTTTCTTTTTTCGCGGCCGCGCGCGCGCGAGCGAGCTCAGGAATTTCTCCGTGCTTTTCTTCGTCTTCGCTTTTTTTTATCTGTCCTCTTCATCGATCGACGCTCAGAAGTCGGGGAAAACTTGAGAGTTAGCGTAAATATATGGAGGGTTAATGGAAACGGAAAACTTTATTGCGGATTATGCTGGTTTTTAGGCTGGATGACAATTTATCATCGTTTTTAACGTATTTATTGGGGATGCTGGGTATTTAGGAGTTGGTGGGATTCAGAAAGTATTTTGTTGGATATGAAATTCTTGGATTTTAGGGATATCTGGGGACAAAGTTGCAGCTTTGTAGTTTTCGTGCAGGTTTGTATGCGTGGATTTAACTTTTAATTGCCATTTTATCTCTCATATTCTACTGATTTTGATAAATTTTATTGTTAATGAATTCCTAAAAATTTTTTATAAATCTAAATAAAAGTTTGATATAAAATATTTATTTTGATAAATTTTTAACGTAAGTGGATGTTCATTAGTTACAAAATTTCGTGAGTCACATTAAAATATAATTTTATCGCTCATGGCTTTCACGTTACTCACTGACTTTTAGCAATTAATTAATTTTAATTTTCATAGTTAAATTTTAAAAATAATGGAATTAGTTAAAGGTTATTCTTAGAAGACTTTTTATTTCAAATTTAAACGAAATATTAAATTATTATGTTTACGGATACACTAAAATACCACCAATTAAGGATGCATAGAATAAAAATGGTGGAATTTTCCGACCTCCGACCCTAAGAAAAAATTCCGTCTCGAAGTTGGAATTTCGATCCATCCTGACTGAATTTTTAAAATCCCGAGAACCTTTAGGAATTCCGATTTTTCTAGAGACTTTCGATTTTAACGTGATTTTCTATATTCTTTGAGATTTTTAAATATTTTTAATACCACTTATGGTCGTAAATCATTTTTGGCTATTCCAATTTCTATTTATTTAATTTATATATTCCTAAATCAATTTATTTCAATAGTATTCATGTTGTAATTTTATGCGAATATTATAGTATTGAAACCATACATCATTTATTTTAATAATTGTAATTCGAACCAATTAATTTGTAAAATCCATTTTTTAATGCAATAATAATCATATTACGGAAATTGAAGTTGTAATATGGAGTTGCATATAATATCTTTTAAAATATAATTATCTTAAAAATCCGTGAATATTTTTTCATAATTTTTTGTTATTTGCTTACTTTTTATTATATTGCTTTCAATAATAATGTATTATCCTTTTCATGTATTTTAGAGATAAAATCCAACAAAGTAATTTTTAGGGAAAATCGATTTGCTGAAGATAATCGAAGTTAAATATAAAACGTTTTTTTTTTTCAAGAAAATTGAATATATTGTTTTAAAAAGTCTTTCAAAATTTTTTTCACAAATGTTTTTCAATAGTCTTGGGTTAAGCTTTCAAATATCTTTTGCAAAATTAATATTCGACCTCTAATTTCAAAATTGTACTACTTTGAAAACAAAGAAAAATTTTTTTACTTTTTGCATATATGCTTTCTATTCTAAAGAAGTTAAAAAATAAAATATTGAGTATTTGCAGTACATATTTCCAAAGGTCTTGATTCTAGCTTAACAATGAGTCCCCACAGATTTCTATAACTTGAGTGTGACTTGTAAAACTTGCGTGAAGTTGTAAAACTTTTTGTATCGAGTGAAATTTACTTTTGGTGAAAAAAGGAAACTATTAGCGGTAGTGTACATTTAAGTATAGCGGTGATTACGACCCTTCTTTTGAGATGAAAGTTTTAAATTCACTCGATAAAATTAGTTCTTGTGCTTCTAAGGCTATTAAGTACTTATATTTTAATAAATAAAATAGAAAGTTTTTACTACATTAAAATGTAAGTCAGAATATTTAAATATGAACTTTACTGTTCACTGACGGTAACATAAAATAGAAATTAAAATATGCAAATTTTCAAATATCATAAAATAAGCTATTATTGATAGACGCATCTTATATTCTAAACGCATGAATATCAGACATCTATACATCATAGCGATCATCAGTATGTAAGTAGTAAAGTAACACATGAAAGTGTATCATACTTTACTTTATTTTTAGACGAATAAAATGTCTTCTGTAAATAAAAATAATTAACATCTGACCTGGTATTAATTAGTTTACTTCAAACGAATCAAATAGAATCTAAAATAGTTAATTTATTATAATTCTGCTACAAAAAATTCACACAACTTTTAACAATTAGCTTCCCATATTTCTATAAACACTAAGTAATAAAAAACACGACTGATTCCAAGAGTTTTTAATTTTCGACGCCATAACAATTCTTGCAGTAATCTTCCCTTCTTCTGCTACAAACCCTTTTTCTCCGACGTCTCAGTCCATCCAAGCCAGCATTAAGGACTTTTTTACTCCTCCCCGAGATCCATCTCCCTAATCTCGTCCCTCTCCATCCTCCACTAACCCGACAAAAACTAGATCCCTCTGATCCAATATCGCCCACCACCGCCGCCTCTTTCTTTTCCCTCAAAATACGCACCGGTCACCTAAACCCCACCATACTCTCCTTATTCCATAAAAAAAACTCCATCTCGAAGGTTCACTTACTCAAAACAATCTCTTTTCTCCTCTCTGTTACAGGCGAGCGCCCGGAGGCGATGCAGACCGGCACGGCGGGACCTATTCTATCCTCGAGCTGTCTTTTGGTGTCTCTCATCATTTTGTACATATCCTCGGTGTAAAACGCACGAAGCCGCACGCGAAAGCAGAGCACGACACTCCCGCGCGAAGAGAGCCAAGCCGCCGGCACGAAGCCGACCTATAGGAAACGAAACGAATTTGCGCGCGAGGCTCCGCCTCGTGTATGATTTCCTTTTTTCTTTCTTTCGACGACGAAGAAGCAGCGCGGACTCGCGCATTCCCGGCGCGTCCGCCTGATACACATGACTATTACTGCCAGAAGGGGGAGGCGAAGTGTGAGTTTGAGTGCGCGCCCGAAGTGTGAGAGGGAGAAAAAGAGCGAGCGCAGCCATCGGGAGGCTCCGGGAAAGTGGGACGATAATCCGGGCGTGATCCGGCTGCAGTGCGCGAGAGAGTGAAGCGATTCGAGCGCGTAAACGCCCGCTCGAACGAGCCTTCTTTACGGCGATTTTACCGTCGTCGTTGCCTCCTCCCCCACACCCTTCCGGGGAGAGAGAGACGTCGTGAAGGGCCGCGCCGCCTCTAGATTCGCAGGAGGCTAAAGCGCCCCGTGATCGGCTCGCGCGCGACCGTAAAAACCGCATTCCTAAATTACTGCGGTCGCGCGCGCCTCTATCCGTATATACACCCCCGCTCTCCTCGACTGTCTCTCCTGCATAGTGAGAAAGAGAAGAAGCCAATGGCTCTCTCAGCTCGCGTATCTATGTCATGCATATATGTATGTATATGCACGTAGAGTCCGTAAAGGGGGGGAGGAGGCGACGAAGTGGCTGGGACGGATTGTGTAAGGATCGACCCTTTTGCGCGCAGTGTGTGGTCCTGCATTGTGATGGATATTTTTGGTATGTGACGTACGTGAGTATATATGTTTTCCTTGGTTCCTGGGCTGCCGGCCGCGATATCGGCTCCTCTCGGAATTGATGAGCCGGCCGAGCGAGCCGGGGCTTTTTCCGTAACGCGAAATTTGCAATGGAGATCCGGGTATATACTGGTTAGGAGTGGCGTTTTTGTTTACTTGGAAATGGATTCTTGACTCGAGGTTTGATAGTGGAAGGTCGATAGTAAAAGCAGCGTCACGGGCCGAGGGAGCTCCGACGGCGGGCTCTTTTACTTTGATGCGCTGAGGAAAAGGAATGGGAGTACAACTGTGATCGGTTTGGGTTGAGTGGGCCGTTTCGAAAAGGAACTTTAGTTTTGCGAGTGGTGAAAAAATATTGGGCTCTCGCGAATTGTTTCTTTTTTTATCGTTTATCGGGTTTTTTTTTATGTCGAGTACTTTTTCCGATTAAAAAAATAGCGGGAAATTTGATTTTTTTTTTAATTATGGCATGGAATTTATTTTTGGCCAAAAATGGAAGCTTCAATATGGCAAAAAAGTTGCAAAATGAAGGCTAATTCGCTCTCTGAATTTCGGATTAATCCGAGTAAGCGTCGAGCGAATTCATGCTAAACTGAATATGGAGCACATTGATTTTATTAATTAACGTCGAATCCGGCTCTTCCTTGTAAAGATTACACCAATTTTTCATGCGAATTTCGCGTTGAATTTTCACCGGGCTTTTTTTTCCTCAATTCCTTTGGCATATATCAGCGTAAAATGCGAGGTACGTGAATGTAACGTAACTCTTTTTGTGGTACGAGATACAATTATATCTTCATCGTTGGTGTTTCTAATGCGCGATTATAATAGAGGCAAAAGTTTGCAATGATCTTATGAGTTTCTCGATCCTACTTTTCTTTCTTTCTTTCTTTCTTTCTTTCGTCGTCACTATGCGATAGTAAGGTTTTTTTGTATAACCGTACGAGTATACCATACTAACCGATTAAATTAACATTGTAAATACTTTGACTATTCTGAAACTAAATTGTTACATTAAAAAACAATCTTGTTAGACTGAACACACTGAATGATTTACCGAGTAAAATTTAATAAATGGAGATAAGTTACGTATTAATCTATCGAAATCTTTTAGCCAAAAAATAAGTAAATTGTTGATAAATGTAAATAAACTTTATTTATAGGAACAAAATATTTTGGTGAAAGTCATTAAAGTTTAAACAGTTGCTTGAATTACGTACGGTTCATTTTGATGACTTGATCACTATGGGACAAAATTTTTTTTGTAACTTGCTTTACTGCGTGGAATGAGATTACTTTGTAACAAATGATAAAATGATCTAGGTTCTATAATATTAAAACGAATTTCTTTCGTACCTGTAAAGAAGTAATTTATGGAAGGAGTAGGGTGAACTTTCTACGCTGTGAGATCGTGTTTTTTTGTTGTTAATGTTTCTATTATGAAAATAAAGTCGAATTTAAAAAGATTGCATTTTCTTGTCTTTTTATTGAATCCACAAAAAAGCTTCGGAAAACAATGATAGGTTCATATTGTAAATATGTTGTGATGATTCCATGATCGGAATTTAGTATTTAAGTAATCTGTCTGACTTGAAAGAGAGATAAGCGAATTGTCCGACAGAACTTAGATAGCAAAGACTTAATATATTAGTTCTTACCGTAAATAAGTATGTAAATATACATTAATTTTTGAGACGAAAATATATCACTGAACATTAGAAGACTTTATTTTTAATTAATTTTAGCGATAATTTGAGTTTGCGGAGAATTGAAGAAGGAATACACTTATTTACAACCTTGAAACATTCTCGTTATGATAAATGTTTGATTAAACTTAACCTAATAAATAATAATTTTTCTATTGATTATTGTTTTGTATTTCGCTATATTTTTTATTGAAATCTCTAGTGAAAATAAGAACTAAGAAAATTATTTTTAAGTCATCAGCGCTGTACCCGAATATAATACGAAATACTAATATCAGGTATATTATGTGAAATGGATGTACATTATGAAAAGATAACATACCTATTTAGTTTCTCTGAATTAGCGTCTTCTTTTTGTGTATATATAAGAACGTTTTTATAAAGAAATTTAAATTTTATGTTGAGAAAGCTGTTATAATTGATTTATAATCAATTGTTAAAGGACAACATTGTTGTAAGTTTCATTTAATATGCATTGCACAATATATATATATGAATAAACGATTTTACAAAAATACCACCTGAAGAGTGTATTTATTTATTGAATCACTTTATTATTTAATCATCTTATTTATCTTTTTTATTTTAAAGAAACTAATTTTTTCATTTTAATAGCGTAACTGACAACCATAAGGATAAAAAATAATGGATAAAATCATAAAAATAGTAAAAATAGAATTAAGCTGGTTTGATAAATTAATCAAACCCTAGACCATCCAGGTTCACGTTGGGCTTCATTAATCACGCAGTATCCGGCTTCCCAGGAAAAAGCGACGGGAATAAAACATCACTGTAAACAAATGCAAAGTTAATGAAACTGATACACATTGGGAAAGAAAAATCCAGCGAGCGCCTTAACATTATTCATGAAGACACCGCAGCGGCTCCTCCGCTCTTTATTCTCGAACCTAGAAAATTCGAGGGCGCGGGATATTCAAGTTAATTATATTCGCCTCTAAATTCTCGAAACGTAAACACTCCAGAAGAAAGCGTGGGAGGGGGAAAAAAGGTAAAGAAAGCCAGGGAGAGAGCTCGCTGTATACGAAATTAGCCGTATTCTTCCGCTTTGTTTTAGTCCGCTCGGCTGCAGCGACGTGGATTTTCTTGGCTCGATCGCGGGCGACAATACGAAAAAAAAAGGAAAAAAACGAGGACGAAGGGAGAAAGAGACTCGGCAGAGAAAACAAAACAATAGAATCCTCCCCTACCCCCGGCGTCCTCGGCCGCTGCAATTAACAATATATACTCGCGACGAATCCTTTCGATGCTGCATTCGGGGCAAATATTAAAAGCAAACAACGCTGGCTCGCTGCAGCGCGGAATCGATATATTCGTCATTTCTCGCTTTCCTTTCTCTCGTTCGTATTCGCGTCACTGTAGGCGCGCGTCGAAGCCTCGGCTCCGTGATAAATTAGGCCCGGAGCGCGCGGTGCTAAAGCGAGGAAAAAGTGAAGCTAAAAAATTTAAGGGAAAAAACGACAAAGGAAAAACGAGGTCAATTAAATTTTTTTCTCCCGCACTTTCCTCTGTCTCTCTACCTCTTTCTCATTTTCGGTTAGAGCCAGGCCACGCTTTGCCCTCGTGGTCACGCCGAGAAATTGATCGTCGGATATTTCCAGCTAAAGCTCCGGCTGCGTCGCTCATCTCGCACGGATCAATGCCCGTGGAGAGCCGACTGCTGCGCGTCGACGATTTGTTTATGAATCTGGGTTATTGCTTAACTTTTCTTTTTAAGTGGAGCTTGCTGACGGATTAATCAAGGAATAATTTTAAACGTTAACGTCTGGATGTTTAATTAAGGAAATCTTGATTGATGCCCGTGAAATTGTTTTTAATATTTTCTCTTACTGCTTTGGTAATTATAACGCTGAACTTTATATGCAAATAACTGCTTACGTTTAACTTTAATTCAATTTTCATTCCATGAATAGAAATTTAATTTTTCAAAAAGATCTTATATCAAGACAACATAACTATCGAATGTCTCCATAAATAATAAACGATTACTGAAATTACTAAACGATTACTAAAACTATTCACAAAAAAATCAACCAAACTCTCCCCAACCCTAACCCCACCATCGCCAAATCAAGCCCGAACCTGACTCCTAGTCACCTCTCCAGCCATCGCCAAGTAGTAACAGACCGACTACGATCAGCCGGCCATCGTCGGCCAACTCGCTCATATCCACTCGCTCGAACGAAACGCTGATCCCGCTATAATTGAAATTGGCCGAGAGCGATTGTTTTCGGGGGGGGCCCCGCCGTCGGCGAGCCGTAATTACCTATCGGGCTCGCGCGCGCTCGCCGGTTCACGCGCCAACGAGCGCTCATTACGGGAACAATTTAACCATACCGACGGCCTGAGTGGATGAGGCCGCTTTGGGCATTTTGTGCCAAGGAGCGCTCTGGCGTTCGTGCAGCAGCCCGCTGATTGTCCGAGCCGATAGGACTTTGTGGTCGGCGGGGGCGGGCGTTTTGTGGGATTTTTTTTTTTTTTTTTTTTGGTGGGTGGACGTGAAAAGGCGTGTTCGCGATGAGAGGGTTGGTTGATTGGGATGTAGTCTGGTTTTTATGAGGTGATTGAAGGATTATGGGGATTAATAATGCGTGATTCTTTCTGATAATTTAATCTGCTTATAGGAGCGTTTTTGCTTTAGTATTGGGTTTAATTGAAGATTATCGTTTTTGTGCATTAATTAAAATACGTCAATAATGAACTTTTTTTTAAGTATACATAAAAATTAGAGATCAATGCACGCTGTTTTAAAAGTCTGTTTTTTTGTTCCGCTTATCTTTCAAGTTTCTCTGTCGCATCATACTAACAAATGATTTAATAAATTGCAAAATCATTTTACAAAAATATTATTTCTAATATTGTAAAAGACATCTTATGAAAAACTGATCATTATTACTATAAAATTTTCTGATCAAAATTATTCACTACGAAAAATTATCTAAATCATCGCAAAAAGGATCTTATAAGATTTTTCGGAATGAAGCGTATCTTAAAATGCGAAATAGCTACAACAGATAGAAGTACTATAAATAGAAAACAGAATAATATTTTGCAAGAATCAAGTAAGTGATAGCGGAAAATTTACTCAGAGCGGTTTCAACCTCTTTCTTCTGCATTTCCCACTGAATACTCTGTTTTAATCTTTTCTTCTCTGTGCTTTTCTTGCAACTTTTCCCTTCAATTACTCTCTTATATTTTTCTACGTATAATCGTATAACTCAAGCAATCTTATTGATGCACATATTGTGTTCTCTCAATGTCATTAAAACGTAATTGGAAATTTTTATATTGAAGTCAGTTTTTAATTTTTGAATATGTTACATGCGTTTCAGATAAAATAAAACTTTATTCTCAAAAAATTTATGTAATTTTATTCCAAATGGTGACAAAACATTAGCAAAAAAATTTCCGTGTATAGATATCAAAGGAGTAAAAAAATTATCGGGATATTTATAAATCGGATTTATTCATTTTATCAAAAATAATAATTTTAAAGCTCGTATATCACATAAAAATATTGAAGATTTAAAAAAAAAGGTAAATAAACTTCATTTGTAAATTTTTTACTTGAATTTAATGGTACATTTCCTAGTTTTAAATTGAAAGCCTATAGGATTAACTAAACATAAACTGACTCCTCCATTACCTTTAATTAGTGCTTACACCTTAATTAAACATTTTTTCGAGTCATTTCCACAACCAACTCTAATTTTTAGTAACCTTCATTTCTCTTAAAAGTCATGAAGTAATCATCAAAATAATTCTATATCACATTTTATAAAGCGTATACAGTATACTTTAGACGTAAGTACATTACTTTAATGTAATCTATACTGCACTTTGTGTTCCTGTAAAATACTCATGCGTAAGGCAAACGTTTACCTTCAACGAATTTCTCTTTTCGCTTCTCTAGGTCGAAAAACGTCTCAGGAAATAAATATTCACTTTTCATGCCCGTATTAAAATATACTAATTACATTATTTATTTTAAACTTTTAAATAAATTTCATGCATAATTGAAATATTTAAAGTAATGATTTTTTAATTAAAATACTTCTTTTTGAAATGATTAAAATAAGTTTGAGGAAACGAAGTGTTAATAAACTAGCAGCGGTTTTTTAATATATTTATATTTATAAATATGTTTCTTGTTACAAATTATTAAAATTAAATGTTTTTATTATTACTATTTGATTTTAAATTTATTTTATTAATATTAAGAGTATTTAGTTATTTCATTAGACTGATGTGGAGAATAAATTTTTTAAATAATTTTAGGAACTTTTTTGTAGAGATTTACTTAGCTTGATGACCTTATATTGTGTAAAATTGACTATTGTAGAACATTTTATTCAGCTTTAAATCCGAGCGTTTTCCGAAATTCTTCGTGAGTCTAAATGAAGTAAGATATATATCTTTCATTAAAAAAATGTTAAAAAATAATTATTATTTAAATCTTAGAAACTTACCCAATCTGACATATGGTTTATTCCTAATTTGTAAGAAGTTTCATTCTTTTCATACTTTGCATTGTGTTCTTCAACCATTTGTCTATTTTTTAAGAAAAGTTGCTTTCTTTTCTCTTCTTCTTCTGGAGTCTTGTAAGATTTGTTAAAATTCACCTACACACAAAATATTTTCTAAATGAAAACATAGTATGAACTGAGATAAAAAAACGATCACTATTAAGTTCATTGTAGTTCACATCCCAAGTAAAAAAATTAAATACAGTCCATATGTGATCGACCATATACAGTTCACATACATTAGATTATCTCATTTTATAATTAATAAATTTTGTTAAGTTAAACATGTTATATAATATTTGGAAAATTTACTTTAAAATTTGTCCATTCTTCTTCTGCGTCGTAGGTGAGGACTTGAGTTACCACAATGGTTATTAAAACCAAAACAATAATTGCCTTCATGATAAACTAACAATATTAAAGAGATTGAAATATATGTAGTAAATAAATAAAATAGAATAAATGAATTATTATTTGTAATACACGAAGATTATCGATAAATTTAAGGATTACGTCAAAGATAATCATAAATTTACTTTAAATTACTCTAATGACTTTACTAATTGAGTTTGTATAAAAATTTTATTATTTCATACTTTAAATAATATTGAATTTCTATCGATTAAATTTATTATTATTAATAAGTTAATATGAGGAATCGTTCGCATCAGTCTCACTTATTCCCAATGAACAAATAAAGATAGAGAATAAATTACAACGGATAATCAACGCGAATGAAAGGTAGAATTTTCATTACTTACTGCTTAATCCAAATATTAGTAATAACGTTTCCTGATCAAGTTAAACGTATTAAAACACTGACAGTGAAATTACAACTGATTGATATGTAATGTTGAAGGAATAATGATAAACTACATTACGTAAGCATATATAGCATGACATTAAAAGATAACGATAACATTTGAGCTCGAAAATTAAAATACTTTCTGTTTCGATTAATTAGCAGAGAAGGGCAGCTAAATATAGAAAGTTAACTCTGTATAAAAAAATATTTTTTAATTTTAATAATATTGAAAAATTATTTCAATATTTAAAGTATAAATATAACTGGAAATATAAACTAACTATTTTTCATAAAAATACATTTTTTAAAGCTGAAAGTTATTATATAAAATTTTGATTACACTGTAAATTAAAATTATACGTAAATTTGATGTTCAACGCTCTCTAAAAATGTTACGCAGTACAGTATTTTTTGTACAAACATTATTGTACTTGCAGTGCTAAACTCAAAAAAATGTTTGATGAATTTTGATAAAAAATCTTTGGATTATTCAAATCCACCTACGCGTTCACGAATCAAAAAGTTATCATTCATTTCCCTATATCCACACCATATACCCATACATCCACGTAGGTGTACGCGCAATAGTCGATAATATTTTGCCAATGTCGAAATATGCAGCACCGTTAACCGCGCGAATTTTACGAGCGGACCGAAGTTCTATTAAAATAGCCTTTACGCGCTTGTATGTGCATGCATGCTCGTGCATATCCTTTCTATTACCTATTCCATCGCTTTCCTCCGCGCGTAAAAGGAGCGTTTTTCATTATCCTTGTTAACAGCTGCAGTCGCGACTTTTATTTTTTAGTGATGAAATCGCTATGCACGCCAAACGTTACCCATATACACGTATTTGCGGTTTCGCCGATGGCGTGTTTTTTTAGGAATTAATTAATGCATATACTTTACGTACACGCATATTTTAATGCGCTATCGTGTTGATTTCTTAATTTCGTTTTCGTTGTTTTCTTTCGTGGTTTTCTTTACACATTGTTTTCTGATTATTTGAAATAAGCTTAATTATGTAGAACTAGTGTGATTATTGTTGGAACTTTAACAATGTGGTTAAATAACGTAATTTAAAACATTCAGTCAAATTTTTTATTTTCATTCTTTTAATTTTGTTAAGATAAAATATCGATTTAATTACTTAAGTTAAAATAATTTTCTATTATTACTTTGTCAGTTAACCGTAACTTTAACTTTTGCAAAATTTTGAATCCACACCACTTTTAAAAAACCAGCACTTTATGAATAATATATAAAGTGTACTTTCCTAAAGTTGTACGTAAAAACGTAACACGTAGCAGCGAATCAAATTTTGCTCTCAAATAGTAGTACATAATTGAAAAAACCATTTTTTTCAGATATATGTATTAAGTTATATTTATCATTTTTGACATAATATTGTAATTTCATATTACTGTGAAATAATATAATTACAGAAAAAAAAGAGATTGTCTTAATTATATTAGAAAGCTTTTGCGAAATGTCTAATGTCTGGAATGTAGCTATTTATAAATATAAGAGATACAAAATAATTGTTTCCAGTCTCATAACTTTCCATGAGCGAAGATGGTCAGGAATAGCACATAACTGATCAGAAATTAAGTGTGTTACAGTAGGTATATCACATTTCCTAGAATTACACTCAAGTTTATTTTAAAGGTGGATTTTCCGCGAAGATCCATGTTGTATAACATTTATCTTTTAATTTTTTGCTAATTGTAGCTTTATTTCTATTTTTTAAGTTTGTTTAAATTAAAAGGTAAGCGAAAAATAGTAGTGACAAATTAAATATAAAGTATAATATTCATATTCATGGAACGTTATCAATTACTATTTTTTACCATTCTCTTTTATCAAATATATAAATAAAAGTAATCGTGAGTAAAAAAATTTTAGTGAATTAGTAATTATGCACTAAGAAAATTATTTAATAATCACAATAAAACTGTAATTAATTTAATAAAGATTTCATTCATTAAAATTTTATTGATTCAATTAATTCTAAACATGATAACTAAATTTTTTTCTCACTGTGTATAAAAAATATAACAGACATTTTCATATGCATCCATATTCATATACAAACACATTTATCAACTTTGATACCATTCTAAAGGGGATGAGTTAAAAGAACAGAATTTAATTATTCTTTTTTCTATAAAGAACGCATATCGTCTTTATAAAAATATAATTAACTTCTATAGAGTACCCATTTCTACTCTACGTTAAAAGTTACAAAAATACTATAATTTGATAGAGTTTATAAGGGCTATTTTTATAAAATAATAGTTTTCACAGAAAAAAATATATTTATGATATAGTATGCGTAAAGTTGCACTTTACATATTTTGCATATTTTTAAAATTGCAATTTTACGCATACTGATATCATAAAATATTGTTCGCAATATGTGCATTAAC
>UELX01004279.1:0-18642 GCA_900480035.1 Eupelmus urozonus
TACCCCCAAAACGATTTTTTTTATACGAACAGTTTTTAACGTCAAAACTACCATTTTCGTGACAATCAGCCATATAGGGCTTATATATCTTAAGACTTCATGAACAAAAATATTTTAGATCATTCTTAAACTTAAAATAATTAATAATGTCGCAGAAAAAGTAAGTAAATGAAGCGTCACATAATCTTGTAATGATCAGATATTTCAGATATTTTGATGTGATAAATTATTAATATTTGAAAATATAACAATCGAGAGATCTGAGCACTCATTAGAGCCTAGTAAGTCCACGTTATTATTGCAAATTGACGACGAATCATGAGGAAGGGCTATATTGCACCAATATGATGGCCGTAAAGTATTTCACTTGTCTTACCTTTGTTTTTCAATACTTTTTATTCATGTACCTAAAGTTCTTTACACCAAACAAAAATGTAAAAAATTACCAAATTGACTTGCAACGAAAGATATGGTCGACTTTTTGTGATTGTTGATATTGTTTTACAGACATTATTCCTAGATAGGATGAAAAAATTGCTAATTATGAAAGTTTCGGAAAAATGAAATTATAGAAGAAATTTTACTATTTTCGAACGCTAGCAATGTTGCTTAACTTTGCAGACCGATCAAGCTACTGCACCGTTTCTCGGCCAAAATGTTGGTTAAATTTAATATTACATATAATTTTTATTTTGAAATTTAGCCAATTCCTTTTCTTTTTTTACTTTTCTACTAACTAAAACTAAATCGAGTCAGATCTAGCTAATTATAAATATATTACAATTGATAGATATTTTAATAAAATTTTACTATTAATTATTAAATTAAGTTTAAATAAAAAATAAATTTTTTGATTATCAAAAATAAAAGAAGAAAATATGTTCTCTCATTTATAGTAGGCTGTACATTTTAAAGTACTAAAATCATAAAAATTTCTGCGTAGTGCACAACGGACAAGTTTCATCAACAAAATACATCATAATAAATGAGAATATATTTATGAATGCATAACAGTTATTGAAAAATATTTGTCTCTACTTGAATCTCAGTAGCATAAATCGTGAAATCCTCTAATTAAGACTACAAACCAATGTAATTTTCGCTTTATAAATACAAAATATACACTGAAAAATAATGAAAAGCATTCAGCAAAAAAGTGTACAGCGTATATCTCTCTGAAAGCAGAAGCAAAAACGCATTTTTTGGAAAATGAGCGACTAGTTCAATTTTCAATTTGAATTTCAATCAAAATCACAGGCGTCTGTGCATTTCTGGCACATTCATTTACCGATTGTTTATAACAGAAAATTCTCTCGTTACTCTGGGAATTTCGCTCGGCGAAGCGGTTGCCAATATTTGCTTCGGCTGCCGTATGCAATTCAACGACGCGCCAGCGCGCAGTTCGCCGCGTAGTCGACACACTGCGTTTCCATCGCTAAAATAAATTATTCATTTTAGTTTAAAAATATTAAATTTTGCATCAATTTGCAAAATTAATATTGTTCTTTAATTTTGAAATCAAACATTATTTTTTTTAATATCGTTGTGTATTAGAATACATATCGTACTCGTTGAAGAATTTCAGCATGGCAAATATTATGTTTATCCTGCAAATGATCAAAGCCATGCAGTTACATCACTCTACGCAAAGAGTTTATTGGTTTGTGTCACGTGATCTCTGACGTAATCAATTTCTTTTAATTATTGTAATGTCAGTTGGCAACCCGATACCTGTTTTGATTAGAGATTATCGAAGAATTTCGACGTTAAAAAAGTATGAAGCTTTCGTTCATTAAATAATGTTATACTAGCAATGACAAGTTGACTTACATGGTTAACATAGTATATTCTAAAATATAAGGGTCGATATCAAATAATTGACAGCCTACTTGGCATTTGAAACATAAAGTAGTAGATCGAAAAGTTGAATATTCAATATTTCGAAAAATTCATTTTAATTTTGTCATTTAAGTAACAATTTCATGTAAATCAGTTGTTGCCAAAAACTAAAAAGCAAAACGGTGAAAATGTCTAATTTTAAAATTTCGAAAGATTATTAAATATAAAAGTGAATTTAATATTTAACATTGGTTTAAATTCAATATAGACTTTTAATTGTTTGATATCTCCCAAATATAATTACTTTTAAAATAGAAATTTTTATGTTAAATGCAAATTAAATTATAGAATAAATTAAAAACTTTTTTCTACTTTGTGAGCAGGTAACGGATGGGTCTTTAATTTTCCGAGTTCAGTGAAATCCATAGTATTGTCGTCAAGCAGGATCTTTGTACTATTATTACAGTTACCACTTGTTTATCAACATACAAACGAGAAAATAATACATTATTAATTAATAATGATTAATCAACTCTAGATAATTAAAAAGTATTGTCTTCGTTGTCATACTTGGAACTTTAATTATTGCAGTAATAGATTTTATTTCTAGACAATTTAATTATGTATTTTTAAAAAAAAAAGACTTTATTGACTATCGAGATCTACTTAATTTATTATAAATTATACTTGCGTTTTGTACATTTTAAGTTATGTCCATCTTATAGTCAGTTTAACAATAAACACGTGACTCAGTATTGTTTCGCATCGACAAAAATGAGTTTTAATTAAACAATTTAGGCCGTTATTTAATTGAATAAAATTCGTGTTTTGACTTTTGCTGTTTGCAGACCTTAAACTTTGTTAATAATATTTATTTCTAAACACATTTTCGTTACTTTTTTTTGTTAAATTGATAATTATAAACGGAGAAACGAATAAGTTTATTCCTCACCCAGTTATTTTGATAAACCCATTAGGCCAAAAAAATATTGTAAATAATTGTTAAAAAAATACTTATAATTAATTAAATATAATGAATTCTGCAAAAGCAAGACATAGTTGCCCTTATAACTTGCTTTTATAATTATTTGCCTCTATGCAAAAATTCAAATCATAGTAACATCTCATAAAAAATGGCATTTGAATGAAATTTTTAAAATATAATAAAATTTCAGATTCATGCAGATAAATAAGAAATATAAATAAAACTGTTCAAATATCTTTTCAAATGACTCAGAATATTGGCTTCAAATGTTGAATAGTGATACAGATATCAATAATTTTGCAATGTCCTGAATTTGTTAATATCGCAATACATTCTTTTAAAAGTAAAAAAACTGCATAATCGGAAGTAATAGATCTTTTAAACCCCGTTAAAAAGCTAATTTTTTGAGAACATGGAAAATTAATTTAATCAGTTATATAGAAAAATTAGAGAATTTTATAAAACCCTTAAACATAAATTTTTTATTCTTTTTTTAAAAATACATTTTAAAAAATACAAAAGGTATTGTAAGATTAATAGTCTAAGAAATCAACTGGCTTTCATCTTTTATTATACGTTATTTTACGTGATTTTCACACTTTTTAACGTTATTTTTCGACTTTTTTTTATAAAACATCATTTTTAATAATTGAAATTTTTTTATAAAACATCATTTTTAATAATTGAAATTTTTTTAATTGCTTATAAAACCAATGATTCTGTATCAATGTTGCTGAAATTTTACCAATGAGTATACAAAATTTTTAAGTATTATAGAAAGTACGACGGAATACTTGTGCGTTGCGTGAGCGCACACACGTATGCATACACCTATATAAAATTACAACCGCATACGCGCGCACACAGACATACGCATATACATTTTTTTAAACTGGAATCATTCTGTATATATTTTTTAAAAAAATATTTACACAAACTTCCTCAGTGAAGAAGCAAACATTTTTTTTATTTATTTTATTTTTTACCAAATTTAGACAAATCGAAATTTCTATAATTTTAATAAATTAACATAAATAGCAATGACAAATGTCTACAATATGGTGGCTATGATGATGTATTATAGTGACTTCCTATCAAACTAATTTACCCTTAATTATTTTTTATTTAATAGAAATCGAATTGAAATGAAAATTATAATGATATGAAGAAAATATATCAATATACTTCTATATCAATGACTGAGAGAACATATAATAGAGAGGCAAGATCGTCACTCTCTTCAATGATCAAAAAACAAGACTGCTAATCAGGGACGAAAAATCAGCTCGAGCAAAGGTCAAAAAAGCGGAACATATCAAGACACGAGAAGCAGAAATCAGCATCAGTCCTTTCGCGCTGGAGAACAGTATCGTCCGTGCCCTGGCCATGCATCAACATCATCGAGAGCGGGCAAAGTGTCGGGCGCGCGCGTGATAGAAGACAACGCGAGGTGACTGCTCAGCGTGCGTGTACCGCGTACGGCTCTCGCGCATCGCGAGTTAAAGTGATCTATCGCTTTAAGATTGAACCCAGGTTCGTCGGTTCGCGGCTACGCCGTTGCTACTCAGGATTCCAGTTTTCCCCTCCTTCCGTTCCGATCTCTCTCCCTCTCTCTCTCTCTTGCTCTTGTCCCTCTCGTCCTCTGCTATCCTCGTCCCTCTCTTTCCTGCTCTTCGATATCTCGCTCTCTCTCTCTCTCTCTCTCTTTTCATCCACACCACACTCGCGCGAGCGCGCGCTCTCTCACACATACACGTACTACCCCACCCACTCGCTAGAACCTGTTCCACCCTTCCACTCTCCGTCTCTCTTTCTCTCCCACACTGGCGGCGCGCCGCCACCCAGAAATTCTCCATCTCCGTCTCGCCGCTCGAGTGTTTCCCATATTGTAGCCCTTGCTCTCTCGCTCTTTCTCTCCGTCCTTTTCTCAGCCGACTGGCGACTCTCTCCCTCTCTCTCTCTCTCTCTCTCTCTCTCTCTCTCCATCTCTCTTGCTCTTTTTATCTTGCCCTCCGGCGCAAGTGAACGCGAGCGAAAGAGAGAAAAAGAGAAGATCCAACGAGCAAGAAGGAGCGAGACGGAGAGACATCCGAAAGAAATAAAGAAATAAGAGGACAGAAAATAGTGAGAGAGATAGAAGAGAGAAGACTGAGAGAGACAGAGAGAGAGAGAGAGAAAAAGAGAGAGAGAGGCTGGAGAGACACACGCGGCAAACAATGGGAGCGCGTGCACCTACCTTACTCCATCTCTCTCTCTCTCCCTCTCTCTCTCTCACTCTCCATCTCTCTCTTTCTATATATATATCTCCTCCCCCTCCCCCCTCTCTCTCTCTCTCTCTCTGTCCTACACTCTTCTCGAGGCTCTCCTCCTCCTTGAGCTCCCTCTCTTTCGCCTGCCTCATCTTCTTTTTTTTTAACTTCTTGCTCTCTCTCTCTCTCTCTCTCTCTCTCTCTCTCTCTCGCTCTCTCGTTCTTTCTCTGTCTCTCTCGCCTCAGACCTTCCTCCTCCTCCTCCAACTCTTCTCGAGCCCCCGTGTGCACCGGCAAATGCTCTACCTTACGGAATTCTTTTTTACTTCTTTCTTTCTCTCTCTTTTTTCTGTATACTTCTTTTTAAAATTTAGTATATTGTTACCGGTTTGCACTTGTTGTAATACAATAATTTATTGTACTGCTAATTTTCATTCAAGCATGAAGCGAAATAGTTTGATAGTTCTGCCATAAATCATTACATGATAACATCTTTGATATTTTTAATATCAACTTCATTCGTCGATATTATTTAATGTTTTGTCCACTCATAATGTTAGAAAATTTAAACCAAATTTTACAAAGCGAAAAATTAAAATATTAATTTATTCAAAACAACTACTAATATGTGCCATACTACTAATACTAATATGTACCATATTACAGCAACCAGTTTAGAACTAATTATCTTCAATACTCCACTCTCAATTTTTTCCAGCAACAACATTCCAAAATCATTCATATTCGTCTAACAAATATAAAATTTTGCTTTCGGCCGCTCAAACGCAACTGTCTCTCTGACCCAGCGCGCCAAATACACACTCGCGCAGATAGACACGAAGAGAGCAAAGCAGAAACGCAGAGCAGCGGGCCAGGGGAAAGGGTAAACGTGAAAAAAACAAAAGCGATAAAAGAGAAAACAAAGTAAAACGGAGGCAAGGGATCCAGGAGCAGCAGCCGAAGAAGCGGAGGACGCGCAACTGGAGCGATATACACGGAATCCTCGTGAGGTATGCGTTAAACTCATAACCCAGCCGGGGAGCTTGAATTTTCTCCGCACGCGCAAGCGACTGACGAGGCTTCGTGTGTCATACCCCTGGAGGATACTGAAGCTCGCGCGAGCTTCGCTCTCCGAGGACGACGCCGGCGACGACTTGAAAGGATGCGATGATTGTCATTGCATTCCGTAGACGCGTTTAAGCGTCTAAATGCTCAGCGACGGCGTTCATTGTCTTTTGTTGTGCTGGGATGTGGATTACGGAGTCAATTGTAAATCTTTGATCTGGACGATTTTGGTTTTTTTGTTCAGATTGGTTCAGAACAAACTTACTATTCTAGTGACTTTCAAAATGATAATCTTGCTTCCTTTGAAATCATTTTTAACAATATTTTCTAAATAACATATATTAAAATATAATTCTTTAAAGTTAAATTAAATTATTTAAATTTTATTCAATATTTGTCAAATGAAATATTGTTGATATATATAATTATGTGATTTCTCTGAAAAGGATTTATGATATACAAAGGTAAAGTTGGCTGTCATTTGTTTCAAGGAGCTTAGCAAGTCCAAAATGTCTGTATACAAACGAACGCTTTCTTTGAGAATCATTTTCGAGTATAAACTGTAATGACAGCTCTTGTGAACTGTCTTCTATTGTACTCGGTTATTACTACTCAAACGTATTTGCTGCTCCCGTTATATTATAACTGCGGAACTACTACTGTTCTAACTACATGGAGAAAAAGAAACATGCAAATTACTATGTTCAATAGCAAGGGAAAATACTTGAGGACACGAAAAAAATGATATGAATTTTAAAAAGTCGCTACGTATGTAGTAATATTTGCTATGAAATATAATAAAACTTGTTATCTTCTATGGAAAAAATCAATTTATACATACCGATTTTTTATTTATATCGTTGTCCCTCGCCTTTTCAGATATGATCTCAGTTTACTATTAAATATAGTAATTTTTAGATTTTTTCATATTGCATATTAAATACTATCTATTTATTCAAAGCATTAAATTTGTAAACATTTTTTTGTAAGCCACTATCACAATTACAATCATTAATCATGTACGACGTCTGATCATATACTTTATTTAATTAATGTTTTATTAAAAATAAACGGAAACAAGGATACTCTTTTTAAAAATGAAATTGATTATTGATTTATATATAATAAATTAAAACTTAATTATTTGTATAGTTATAGAAAAATATTAAAATAATATGAAAATTTTGAAACAATAAGAGATGTTTTGATTTTACATAAGCCACACAATACGTTTGTCCAAGAAAGAACAGAGGCCATGAACTGGTTACGGACAGATTTCTACTTTCACATGACGGAAGATTCGACCGACGTCAATTGCCAAGACTACAGTACTTTCATTTCTCTTCATTTTTATTCAGTGGAAAAAATATCGTGCTGCTGAAGAAAGTCTATATTATGACTATTAGCAAAAAACAATATAACTTACAAAGTGAGTATTTCAGTTCGTTTATTTCATAATTTCTTTAAATTGATAAATTATGTTTTCATAAAATTTAATATTATTTAATTTTATTTAAAAACAGATGTTGTTAAATATTACTGAAAAAATTATGCGGTTGCCGGTACCACATTATTTAGATAATTAGCAAAATTATAGCAATATGACCTAAATAATTCAGTTCATGAAATTATTAATTATAATTAATTAAATGTTGTCAAACAACGTATTTCACTGTGAATGGAAATCTAAAATAATCATTTTGCTGAATATAAATAGTAATTATACTTTTATTGTATTGTTTTAAATATAGAATGGTATCCGATAAGCACAATCTGTATTACTATTTTACTATAAAGATATATATATACTGTTTACTGCAAATTCTTACGATATTTCTTTTTTCAATTAAAAGATAAATATTATTTCAAAATTATACTACGCGCTTTTTCTTAACATAAATTTTAAAAACATACTGTTAATACCATTGTATTACTAAACATTCCGAAATCCGTTAGTCCTACCCCTTCATAAAAAACCATTGAAACCAATCCATCGCATCTCAATAACGCAAAAATTCAAAAAAGAGCCTAAGTGCGCGTAAAACAAACACTAAACCCTCGGCAATGTTATCGATTTGTAGCGAAAGCCAAAGAAAAAAAGGCCGCGGCATTTCTTCCTCGTCGATCAATCTCGACGATCCTCGTCAACGTCAGGGGACAGACGCCGGCGCGCGTGCATGCGTCGCTCGTAAAAGATCCGTGAGGATCCTCCGGGTCACGTCCTTAAAGCGCATGGACACTTGTTTGGCGCCAATAGCTGTGCACGCCCTCAAGCAGCAGCAGCAACAGCAGCAGCGCCTCGACGAAAGAGTCCGCGCCCAGGGTTGAACTGACTGTTTGTGAGTGTGTGTTAGTGTATGTGGACCGCGCCGAAAAAAAGGAGAAACAGTAGAGAGAACGAGACGGAGAAAGAGACAAAAAGAAGAATAGGGAGAGAAAGAGAGGGAGAGAGAGAGAGCAAAGAGAAAAGTCGAGGAAAAAAGGAAGAGGTAGGAGGAGAGGTGAAAAAGAGAAAAAGGATGGAAGAGGAGGAGAAAGAGAGACGAAGAAGGACGTAACAAAAGGGAAACAAAGAGGAGAGGATACACAGAGGGGGAAGTTAGTGATGGCGATGGCCGAGCGCGCGCGCTTTCGCGCAGGTTAGGAACAAGAGGAGAGCAAGAGAACGCGCGCAGGCCTACATTTCAACTTCTACGGCCGTCTCGCTCTTTCGCACAGTTAGCCTCGACTTTGTTTATATGGGCTTTTCTTTGCTTAGTGTGCCTTTTTGTATGTAAACTTATTTGTTCTTTAATTTACTGTCGTCATAAAAATTTTGTAGGTCATTAAGTTCCTAATTTTTTTGCATGTGAAAGTATACTATATTTTTTTAGATTTTTAAACATAGAGCCCATTTTAATCAAGAATCTTTTACCTTTTTTCTTTAGGAAATAAACACTTTATTAGAACTAAAAATACTGAGAATCTTGAAAAATAAAAAATTATATCAGAAAACGAAAAAATTAAAATTTTTTTTCACTCCAAAACAATACTTGAGTCTCTTATTTATAAAAAAACGCACTATCATACAAGCCTTACAAGCTTCCCATAATCCTCTCCAGTTAAACAATCCCAAATCTCAAAAAAACACGGGCGGTTCAGCGCAATATCAAGCTCGGGCAAAAGAAAAATCCCGTAGTTCGATTTCTCGTGCGATTGCCTCTCGCTCCTCCTTTTTTTCCCCCTCGGAAAGCGCGCGTTTTCGAACAGTCGCGCTTGGATTCCGCGAGAGCATGGCTCTGGTGCGCGCGCGCGCCCAGGAATTGCAAACTCGCGAAATACCGTGTACATCCCTTCGATAGGCATATGCAGCTGAATCCGTGGAAAACGCTGGAGCGCGAACAAGAAAGGGGATGACGCTGCGTGCCGTTGCGTGGGCACGGTTATGCTGAATTGAAAATCGAAGCGGGGGCCGATGTTGTGTACGGATATTCTGGATCATAATGTTCCGCTGGGAAGAATGTTACAGTTCGCACGCGGTATTTGTATGACTGGCTTTGCAGTTGATTCGTTAAAAGAAATAGCGGCCGATGTTGCCTTTTGTTGTGTGAGAATGATAATTTGGTTACGTGAGAAGTTGTTCGATTTACTGTGAGAAGCGTTCAAGAAGCCTTGATTAGCGGATGAAAGATCACAGCGCGAAACTTACAAAAATCTGTGCAAGTGTATTAAGTTATCAAATTATTGATAAAAAGTAGGTGTAAAATCAATGAAAAATAATATTAAGTGATAAAGAGTGTACACACAGTGACAAGGAGGGTATACTCTAGCTTTGGTCACGGATTTTGCAAATTGATTTTTTGGCCCAAAATATAAGACACGTGTTTCAATGTTTTATCGAATAGATATTGGAGTCCCAAACAGTGTAGAGATTTTTTGATTTTGATCATACATTGTCGTTTTCTGAATTAGGCTCATCCTTACGAAGTGGACTATTGTGTTCACGGTGCGTAAGCATTTTAAATTACAACACACATTCGAAATTTGAAAATTTTCAAAATAATTAAGAACCACTGTCAAAGTCTAAAATTCAAATATGTAGTACAGATTTATATGAAAGGCTAACTTCATTATATAAAAAGTTGCCAACAATCAAATATCAAGTAAAATTTTTCTATCAAAATCAATGTTAATGTTTAATGAGCTTAATATGCTGTTTAGTTGTTTAGTTTTCAATTATTTGTAACTTTTCATATAATGATGCATTTGAGTTGTAGGAAATCTCAAATAAAAGTTTACTTTTTTCACTTTAAATTTATTTAAAGCTATAAGCATATTTTTAAATTTAAACCATGGTTTTTCGGCCCATTATGATTAAATGGGATTTAGGAACTCTAGGGCCCATCTGTCTCATATTTTGGATCCAAGAGTCATTTAGCAAAGTTTTATTGAAATCCATGAGCTAAAGATAAGGTCTTTACTTCAATATTACCGATACCAAAAGGACTACAACAAGAACGAAAAAAGAGTTTTTACTTGTATAGATTCAAAACACTTAGAAAAAATTCTTGGAATTTCTATAAATAATTTTTAGGAACATTATTATGCTTATTTAATATTGTTTTTAAGATTAGCAGGATCAAATATGCATGTTTCAAATTTTTTTTATAATTTTTTATGAGTGCTTTATATTGAGAAAAGGATAATCATCAACTAAACGGTGCCCAACTTTAACAATACTAATCCGACGCAATAACCTTTCTTACCAACTATATTATTGGCAAATAAAAGTTTTACAGATGCGAATTCGGATGCCCTGGCCTGCAGCAAAGTTGGCCAGCCGTTGGCGAACAAATCATTTTGGTTGGTTTATTTTCTACCGCGGACGTTTTTCATGCTTATCCGGCTGTAGCGTTTCGTATAAGATTATATTTAAAAAACTATTGCAGCTGCAAAAGTATTTCATAGTGTCGCAAATAATATCATTTTTAATATAACAAAATTATTAAATCATTTTAATAAATGAACTTGGTCAAATCAAAATGTATGCAATTTCTCAATCTAAAGTAAAATTTTTGTAAATTCGTAAAATTTGTAAAATTAAACCAATAGCATAAAATTCTTAAAATAATTATATTCTCTTACACAAATCACACTAGCCCCTCCTTTAACAATCAGCCGACATAACTCGGTATTTCCAATTTTCACGTGCTCCTATCGATATCCAACAATCCGCGCCAAAGCTAAAGAACAAAAAAGCCATCCAGGAAAGACAGGACCAATTCATCTGAATAGCTGATCGCGCGCGAAACAATGACGCGCGCAAGTTTTGGTGCTAGCGCAACTAAAAAACACTGGCGAACGCGAAAGGGGAGCACAAGCGAGAGAAAGAGAGAGAGAGAGGCGACAGTAGAAACCGACCCAGTAAAGCGCGAGCCAGGGCGAGAGCGAGAGAAGGTGCAGAGATTGGCCTAGGCTGCCGCGCGCGACGTCAGCAATAAGAGAGGCGGCGCGCAATGAAAATAGTTGGCCTGGATCCAGATACCGTTTTCCTGCTGGATTAGCGAATGTATTTCTTCTGCGCGCGCTCGCGTCACTCCCTCCGCCCCCGAAGGGAAGAGTTAGACGGCAAAGTCATTTTGCAGAAAGAGAGAGAGAGAGAGGGAAATTCTTAAATCAAAGGCAGGGCGACGCTCGCGGCGGCTTCTACTTCGTTTGATGCAGTTGGGAGATCGGCAGCCGGAAGCTACCGGCTCTGCCAGACCTAATCAACTACTGTTACCGGGCCATTTGCGGGAAGAATCGAGGAGCTTGTTTTTGGTGATTGTCGATGGGTGCTGATTTCTTTATTGGACTGTTAATGCTGACTTTGAGAGTGGTGGTATTGGATAGTTCAGAAGGCTTTGCAGTTTTATATTTTTCTGTTATAAGAGTCATTTTTAATTACATTGTTATAATGAATTGTACTTGCACTACAATATAAATTTTCAATTATTATATTTATTTTCTACTGTAGAAATAATAGGCTTTCAATGGAATGGTTTTGTTCGAGTTTTGTTGTTTAAAATACTCATGATTTATTCATATTTTGTATGAACTCTTATCAAACATTTGAATATACCGCAGCTGAAAAGTTAACATTCTAGTAAAACAATATAGAAAATTTTAATTTTTTGAATAATTATTTATCAATCATTATAATAAATATAACATAATATTTAAAGAACATATATTTCAATAGGTTCAGTTAGCATGATAAAATAATCAAAAACTACTTAAAAAATCAAGATTCACCTAACTTAAATTGCAAAACATTTCTAAAATATATCTTTATTAATATTATTTATACATAAAAAATTAACAGCTACTTGGAAAATTGTAACAAAAAGTACCCTTTTTACCAATTCTTTAATAAATAGAAATTAGTTTACGATTATTTATTTATGAATTCATCAATACTCCGCAATAATTAATCTCTCTCTGTCAAAAAAATCAGAACCCTTAACTCACACCGCTCCTCGCATCCAAAAACAAGCTAAACCAAATCGCAGCACAAATCAGCTATCAAAACATCCTCAAACGAGCCTTTCAGTTTTCAAATCGATTCTCCACCCCCTCACACCCCCTCTTTCTCTTAGGCCGCGGGCGCATCAGCGGAATTAGCGAGAGGAGCTCTAGGCTCGGCGAGAACAAAAGGGGTGTAACCGCATAAATCCGACTCTCGGCGGCGAGTCGCCGCAATCTCGCGTCCCGGACGACACCGCTCGCGTATTAACCGTTCTCCATTCATCCCCCTCTGCAGGGAGAGCGAAGAGAAGGAGCGAGATAGCCCGAGGGAAAAACACGCGTCGCGAATTGGCAAAAGTGGAAAGAGCAAGCGGCGCCGGCGACGAGGAGGACAGAGCCGTATCGGCTTCCCTCCGAGCTGATTCCGCCGCAAAAGCGCAGGGGTCCTATGCCTTTGGCGATAGGAGGACGGACGGGGGAGGGAGCTACCTACATAACTTCCCCTTGTTCTTTCTGCCTCTCTCATCAGCTTTCTCGCTTCTCTCCTTGCTGCCGGGGACTTTGACTTTTTTCCCCGACTTGTTTTATTTACGCTGGAGATTATAGGAATATTTTCGGACGGGGCTGACGAAGTATGTAGGCGACATCAGTTTCTGCAAGGGCCGGCTTAGCGATTATTAGTTCGAGAATTGAAATGTTCGGGATTTTTATGTTAATGACTTGGTATATAGTATGTAATAATGCAAAATTATAATTAGGCAGTTGTAAATTAATTTATAATTTGACGAATTTTATACTAATGCTTTATTTATAAGATATAAGGTCAAAGTTTTATAGATATTGGCAAAAGTGCGGTGACAATGTTTACATCAAACTTTAAATTTTTGCACTTACTTAAATACATAATATTATAAAACTATTCGAATTTATCCTGTATAATATAGATCCAACTGTAACTTCAGCTTTAAGCAAATTTTCGCACGTACATTATGGTTAAACTTCAAACATTGGTTGCGAAAAACTATTCCCATTAATTTAACTTCGTAAATGCCAAAAGAAGTGAAACAAAGTTAAGTTTCTGAAATTATCTCATAAAGTAGTATGTTTTAAAGTTTGGAACTTTAGATATAGTCGATACATCTTTTCTAGTAATTCAAAATTCTTAATGAGTCTCCGAGTCTGGGATTTAACTTTTATAAAAATTTTACATACTTTATTCAAATTATAATTAGTTATAAATTAAAAAATAATTTGTAACCGCTAAATTATGGTTTCTATGAAAAAGTTTCTTCGAAAACATAGATCGATCAATATAATCTATCGTCATTGAAACCAGACATGTGTTAACAACTAAATTTGTTAGACATTATTCTACTTTAACCGATTTTGACCTTAGTGAATTTTGTCTTAACGTTTCATTAAATACAACGCAACGTCTGACAATTATTTAATTTCCTTTCATTGCGTTTCTCAGTTTTTTAATACAGCCAATCTCATTTGCTTCCACAACTCTACCGATTTCTCCTAGTCCATATATTTCCCTTGTTTTTTCATCTTTCCATCTTTCCCCCTCCCGTCCTTCCTTATATATTGTCTCTCTCCCCCTCAATTACTTCCTTATATATACCTCTCCACGTAGCGGTAGCAGTAGCATCTCCTCCGAGCCGTTCCTCCTTATTTTCAACATTTTATTCCTCGCTAATACTACTCTCTCCCTCTCTCTCCCCTTTCATTTGCTTCCTAATTTTTTTCACCGATCTTTTCTTCTTTCTTTTGCATCCATGACCGCGAGCTGAAGAGGGAGCAAGAGAGAGAGAATGAGAGTGAGAGAGGGGAGAGAAGGAGAGATAGAGAGCGAGAGAGGGAGAGGGAGAAAGGAGAGAGAGAGAGAGAGAGAAATCGCGTCATCCCCTTTAACCCGTGGATTGAATTTTTCCCCGTCGCGGGGGAAGGAGAGAGAGAAAGAAAGAGATAGCCGCTATAGCGCGCAACCCTCGCGCAATCCCTTTCCTCAGTTCCCGCGCCTAGCCAGCCCAAACTTTACTTCTCCGTCTCGCTCTCTTTCTCTCTATCTGTCTCTCTCTCTCTCATTCTCTCGTTCTATCACTTTCTCAGCTTCTCTCTCTCTCTCTCTCTCTCATTCTCTCGTTCTCTCACTCTCTCAGCCTCTCTGTCTCTCTTTCTCTCTTTCCTCCCGAATCAGCTTTTCTCTGTCTCCTCGGCCGCACAGCTCTCTCGTTCGCTCTCCCGTTCGCGAGTCCCGCAATCGTCCTGCTTTACCGCGACAAGAGTTTTCCGAGCGCGGAACGAGGTTGCCCGTGGCAACTGCGTTGCCGACTCGGAGGCCCGACGCGCTCGCGGCCGCGATGGAATTGTCCTATCTCGCCCTTTCTCTCTCTCCCTCTCTCACTCTCTTTCTCTCTCTCTCTCTCTCTCTCTCTCCCGCACGTTCGAGAGGAAGAGAGAAGGAAAAGTAAAAAAAAGGGGATAAAAAGAGAGCAAAAAAAGCAGCGCGGGAAAAACGGGAGGAAGAAGGGCTGAGAGCGCGAGCAGGGGAAAAAGAGAGAGAGAGAAAGAGAAAGAGAGGGAGGGAGGGAGGTAAAGAGAGGGGAAAAGAGTGACAGACCGGGAATTTCGCGTGCTCCGCTGCAGCAGCACCACGGTTGACCCGCAAGGGAGGGAAACAGCTGAAAAGAGCGAGAGGGTAAGAGAGTCTAGTGCAAAACTTCACCAGATTAGCAGCGGCTCTTCGCAGTTGCAGTTGCGCCCTCCAGTATTAAATACATGATCGATTTAGCTCCCCCCCCCCTCTCTCTCACTCTTTTCAAGGCATTAAAGGGATTGAGGGATTGTTTCGACTGGCGTGCAAAACTTGGCCGCCGACGACAGAATTGACTGAAGTCATCGGTTTGACTTGCTGCTAATACGCGTCTTAGAAGCTACTTTCACTGAGATTATGGAGTCTTGGTTTATTGAATAGCTAGCGCAGTTTGTAGTATTGGATAGGCATTTACTCATTAATATGCATAATGTACTATAACAATGAGACTTAGAAATGGTTGTAGCGTTTTAACTTAAACTCTTGATAACTTGATTATTGATTCCGACATTTAAAAATCTAAATCAACTTTTCGATGAGAAAGAATCATTTTGAAATCTCTCACCAAATGTGATATGTACTTACTCTTGTACTACTTACTTGTTTATTTTTAGCGCAGTTCAATCAATTTAAAACATCAACTTACCTGAAACAAGAAAAAAAATTAATTAAAATTATGTTTGCAGAAACATTGAAGAAATGTTAAAATTCTTTTGATTTGAACTATATTATTCACAAACGCCATCAATTATACCGTAGAATAGGGCTAATCGATCAAATGGCTAACTTTTGTTTAAACGTTAACATTCAAAATGTTTAATCAACATTCATCCTTTGAGCCTGTTTCTATTTACTTCGCGAGCTCATCAAAAGATCTACATCCACTGTCATCCGATCTCAAAACAGAGAATACTTTCGAAGCATCAAGATCTCTCTTCCCAGGATCCATCAAGTAAATCAAAATTAAAAATCATCGCAGGCGCCTCGCCGAGAAATCCCAGTGACAATTAAAAGCGACGAACGAGATCACGGCTACATAACGGTAGTCCGGCGACTCAAAGTCGGACTCAAAAAGTAGCGCTCTCTTGAGCTGCTTTCTGACTCCGATATACTCATTTCGACGGATACCCGTGTCACCCAGTCGACCAAGAGGATTAGCCGGCTATGGCGCATCGTAGACGACGTGAGCCAGGCGAAAGAGATGGCCGGGCAAAGCCTCTCTTCGTGCAGACTTTTTCTTATTTTGCGTCGTCACAAAAGAGAGAAGGTTGCTTTTCGAGGATTTTTCGAAAAATGCAATTTTTAGGAGATATGTTCGATTTTTCACAGGTGGTAGATATGTGAGGTCCGTTGGTGAAATGACGTACAGATGTTTTGGTCAGAAGAATTTTTGAACATTTCTTAGTATGGATTGTCAAAGTAAATTAGATATTATGTTACTTTTTAATCTGCATATTTTCAATGATGTACAAAATAAATTACTGACGATTATGAGTGACTCTATCCCATTTCCTAAAACCATTATGTACATAGCTGTATCAGGATTTTAAAGATCAATCTCTTGCACATAATAATCAGAAAAGATTCATATCATCGGAGTTAGTTGAGTCACTATTTAGTAAAAGTATACCATGATAGATTTGTAAATAGATAAATAGAACATTTTAAATCTTTAGACTGTTACTACTGAAGATAGACACTAATCTTATAAAAGCAATGAATAGTTTGTTCATAGAACTTAATAATCAAAGTTGAACTTATACTACAATGTATTCCTTTAACAAAGGAGTTAGTACTTGTAGGATTGTATAAGACACTGACAAAGTATAAAAAAATTAAAAATACAAAAATTAGCAATATTTTTGTAAGTTTTTTAATGCGCAATTTATTTATTTATTGTAAATTAAATACTTCACAAGGAGTGGTCTATAGATTTTTTCAAATTGCTCTATAGAACCGGCACCTTTGAATGCCATCAAGAAACTGTCAGATTAGAAATAACTTAGCCTTAATCTCTCTATTACTATGGCACGCATCAAAACTAAGCTTCTTATTACTTCATAACCCCAAAATCAATCAACCCAATCCGCGCGCTAATATACAAACTACCATGTAATTTATACCTCTCGCGGCTCGACTTTCTCAGTTCAAAATTTCGGTTTACTTTGCTAGCCCTGCCACACTACCTCTCTACGTTCTTTATGTTCAGAATGACGATGCCGGGTTCACGGGCGTATATAATTCAATCAACCGAGCCGGACTCGTTTCGGAAGCTAGGATAGCCACGCGCCTTCTGCTAATTCAGTGGAATATTTTGACACTGCCGGTTTCTTTTTTCTAGAGAGAAAAGAAGCAGACGAATTTAATTTGATCGTAATGAAGGTTGATCGATGAAAGAGTAGGTTTTGCGATGAGAGGCGACTGGTGGGTTTGGGTTGTTTGTATAAATTATATTGGACCTATGGAATTTAAGTTTTTGAAATTTATGGTGTTTGGGTGATGATAATTCAGGATTAACGTTTTTGTTACCAATAATTTAAGGATGATTTGTTGTTGCGCATGGCTGTAAATTTTGCAGATGGATAAATTTTACGTCGTATTAATTGTTGAGCGTATATTATATTAACGGTTTAATCTTTAAAAATATTTCAAAAATATTTTAAAACTCATGAATAGAAAATAAAACGGGCCTTCTTAATCAGGATTTATATATGTCGCTTTACTGTTACTATAATTATGGTAGTTAGTTCATATTTAGAGTTCACTTTAGAACCAAACAAAATTTAAACGAGTAGATCTAACTAATTAAATTTCTATTTCTATTATTATTTTTCTAAATAATTCGTATGTCTCTATTACGCATCAAATTACTTAAATAAGTTTCAGACCTGATTAAAAAAAAATACTTTTATTTCGATTTTTCATAATGTTCCATTGCATACGCTTTGAATATATTCGAATAAACTGCAATCTAAACTAAATTGTTTTTTTCTTGGAATTCTCTTACAGCTAAAATTGAAAAATCTAAAATTACATTTCCACCCTGGAACATTTCAATTCTTACTCCCAATATTCTTTACACGCCCACTTTAAAATAATGCAAGAAATAAAATTGAATTCATATGTAATTCAATTAAACCTTCAATAACACAACTAATATTACAAGAAATTCCCCATCAAACCGAAAGAAAATAAGAAAAGCCATTCCTGAAAATCTGCTACGGCGTTGCAACAAAAATGTCTCTCCTCTCTCCTCTCCGAGTCGAAGCGATCTCCCGGAGTCCTCTCTCGTAAAGAAAAGTCGTCGACCCCATATACGCGCGCGTTTCTTAAGCAGGGACCGAGAGAGAGAGAGAGAGAGAGAGAGAGAGAGAGAGAGAGAGAGAGAGAGAGAGAGAGAGAGAGAGAGAGAGACAGAG
>UELX01004280.1:0-18641 GCA_900480035.1 Eupelmus urozonus
TTTATTGTTGACAGTTTATTCGTTGTCTGATTGGCTGAGAAGATGCGTTCTTTTGTTTTTTTATTTGTTTTTGTTGACAACTCTAAATCTACTCTCCGGCCACGTAGCAACCGCATGATCTAATTATATAAAAAATTTAGTTAGTAATTTATTATTTTTTTACACTAGCTAAGCCATGTCATTTTTCTAAAATTTGATAAATATATTTTTTTATTTTTTGTTAATACTATTTTCGTGTGGATTAAAAAAAAAAAAATAATAATTCTTAAAATATAAAGACAATAATAAGAATTTGCATCTTGAAATACTAAAAGACTTAAATTTATCTTTTCATTAAAAAAATCTTGTATGAATTTTAAAATAAATTGTTAACAATCTATAATTAAATAATAATAATAAAAAAAATTTTATTTACAATTTTCAAAAAAACTTGTTTAAAAATTGCTTCATATTTTTTGGTACAATCGACTCATCCAAAAAACCATAGAAATCACTAAACCAATAACAAAAAGAAGATTAGTAAACCAAAGCTACTATACTATCTCCACCTTACCCTTATCACCAAATCTCACTCACCTCACAAAAAGCTTTGCAAAAACTGCACATCTCTTCACCGCCGTCGCATTCTCAAGTTTGCGCGCCTGCCTTCCTACCAGCACCAAAGCGACTAAGCTTGCGAAGCACTAGCAGTTCTCCCAAACTCGAAAGAGTCGAGCCCCAAAAGAAGCAGAGCAAGCTAGAACTGGGCTCGCTCCTCCGCAAGTATCTCGAAAAATCTCGCACGAGCACGACGCGTGGCCTCCTCCCCCCCTGGGGCACTTTCTAAAGCAAATATAATTTTACAGGCGACAAATCGAATAAACAAACACGGCCTCGTAATTAGGTGCCGTAACGCAGCCGTATGACTTTCGTGTACGCGTGTGCGCATTGCTATCTCGGCGATAATGTAACAGCAGCGGAAAGCCGAGGGGGCCCGTCGCCGGTTTCAGCCAGTAGTGAGCCAGCTATGCCGTCTCGGATTTTTTTTTTCTCCATCCTGCAGCGAGCCTGCCGAGAGATCAAGGGGGAAATTTTCGCGGTGGCGGAAAAAGCTGGAAGGAGGCGTCGCTGGAGACACGCACGCATGGATCTTGAACGGGCCGGGCTGGTAGGGTAAGCTTCGGCAGCCGCATGTGTATAAAAGCTGTGGGCCACCGATGACGAAGCGCACTCCTCGTCCAGCCGTTTCTCCTCTGTACGGTATCACAGGATTAACCGTTTGCCATGAGACTGTTTGTAAGTTTTTCGCGAATTTTAACATCCAGCGTATAATTTCAGTGTTGGTTAAATTTTCGATTTTATTTGCGGTTTACGGGTTAAGCGTGTTTTCAGAATTTGAATTTTTTTTTAAATCTTTGGAAATTTTAGACCTTTGATTTTGGAAATTAAAAGGCTCGAGTGATCATTAAGTGTTGCGTATAATAAAAGTGCTTCGTTAACGTCGCTGAGGAATCGTTTGCATGCATAATTAGGGATAGTAAAACTGCGTTTTCTCCGGGCGCCGCGCAGCTGTTCATCCAAGAGTGGCTCGTCGATGAAAAAGGATTGCTCAGCTTCTCAGCCACGCGCATTTGGCTGTACAGTCTAGAACAGAAACGACAATTACAAATTGTGACTTCCAAACATTTATTAAATTATTTTATTACCTAAAATTTTTTTATTTTTATTTTTTTAATATTTCTTTTCTTATTTTTAAAATGTTATTTCGGAAATAATTTTGTTATATTATTTTTTTTTGTAAATAGAAGTTTAAATTTGATTATTTTTAAAATGTTAAAAATTAAAAAATCATTTTATCTTAAATTTGAAAAATTCATATCAAATTTTTATAATTGTATTTATTTAATCAAAATATTTTAATTTGAAACGTAATTTAATGTATTGCTCTGATATTTTTATTTGTAACTGTAATATTTATCTTCACAAAATTTTTTATTTTTAAATAATGTTTTAATTACTCATTTAAAAAATATATAAAATATTTATATTTAACAAAAGTATCTTTAAATTCTGTAAGAGCATCCTTTCTGTAACTTTTTAATCAGCCTGTATAGCCAACGCTCTTTTAATTTTGCCGACACATTCAGACGAGCTACTTTCCATCGTAAACGGCACTAGCATCGCTTCGCGCTCGGTCTGTAGGGGTGTGCCGGTCACCTTGCAAAGTCTCGGAGGCTCGACTAAAGTAGTTGAGCAACTTCTCAATTTCAAGTTGCAGTTTTTATAATACATCAAACTACTTTTATTTCCGTTTCCTTAAATTGATCGATTATTAAATAGATCTAAAATTTCTTTCCTTAACTTTCAAATTTCAAATTGAAGTATAAAAATGAGATCAAATATTCATTACACGTTTTGTGTATATTTGATCTCATTTTTCTGCCCGAACGGTTTCCTTATTTCTGCTTTTATATTTAATTTATTAAAATTAATAGATTTTAGTGAAAATTAAAAATTTTTAATACTATTTATCAAATAATGACTTTGAATTGACAAATATTTGGTAAATTATAATTATAAATAAATTAAATATCACCTAATGGTTAAAAGTCAAATGGACTACTTTAACATTTTTTCTATTCAATTTCTCTGGTTGTCATAATTACGGAAATGGCGTGATCGTAACATTTCCGGAAATTTAATTTGAATAGCATCTGTTTAATTTGATGTATTAATTTGTTATGTAAACATTATTAAAAGTAACTTTCTAATTTTTTATTAAACTATTTTAAAACCCCCATTAAAATATTTGTAGCACCCATGATTCAGTCACGAACTCAGTCAATCGAATAATTAGATTCACATATAAAGTACTTTTTTCCGATCGCGTATACCCATTTACAGAGACTGTGTAGCGAGACGTTCTTCTTGGATACATAAAAGGCTTTTACCTCAACTTTTTGCATTTTGTACGCTTAGTTAGCTAGTAGACCATGAGTGGAAATGTTTTTTACAACTTAATTTATTTTAAAACAGTATTAGTAATTGTTAATGAAATATTTCATTAGCAATTTCTTAATACAAAAATATTTTCTCTATACTTAGAAATAAACAGAATATTCTTTGAAATAGCTTTGCCTTTTTAAAAATTTACTTAGTTTATAAAAGTAATTTTTTTATAAAAAAATATTAATGTTTTTTCTAATAAATGTCTTAATCGCAATTAAAATTTAACTTTACACATAGACGCGCTTGACTTAAACTATATTTCTGACACTACAGATCTTCTGCCTTTTAAACAGTGTACTTTAACTTTCATCTTTCTCCAACAGGTGATACTGTCCGTAGCTGCCTGCCTGACGCTGGCGTCGGGTTCCAGGCTCAGCGCGGTAAAACGGCGGCGAGAATCAAAATGGGACATAATCCACCACGAGTATCACGGACCCCCAGCGCCTCTGTCAAAAGACGGCCGAGTCGTCGACACTCCCGAGGTAGCCTTAGCTCGGGCCAACCACTTAGCCATCCACGCCGAGACGGTGATAGACCTGGCCAGGAAGATGGCCGAGGCCGAAGCGATAGAAGCTAAACTGAAGCAGGAAGCAGCCGGAGCGAACGAAGCGGCGGCGGAGTCGGAGGGTGGATCCAACGCACCAGCGGAGGAGGCACCGGCAGAGGAAGCACCCAAAGCTGCCCCCATAGTGGTGGAGCCAGTAGAGATGACGCCCGAGCTGATGGCTATGTTGATGGAGGCAGCAGCCGAGGAGGAGCAGAAGAAACAAGAGGCTCAGGAGGAGCCAAAGAAGGAGGAGGCTGCAGCGGCACCAGCTGCTGAGGCTGCCGCGGAGGAACCAGCGGCCGAGGCACCAGCGGAGGAGGCAGCACCAGCGGAAGGTGCCGCTGAGGCTGAAGCACCAGCAGCGGAGGCGGCACCGGCAGCGGAACCAGCCGCTGAGGCACCGGCTGCTGAGGTGACCGAGAACGTGGCTGAGGAGGCTCCCCAGGAAGAAGCGAAGAAGGAGGAAGAAAAGAAGGAGGAACCGAAGAAGGAGGAAGCGAAGAAGGAGGAGGAAACCAAGCCAGTAGTGGAACCCGAGGCAGCCAACGAGGTCGATGCCGAACACCCCATCCACATCCATCAGAAGAGCTACGAGGGTCCCCTGGCGCCGCTAGGCGAGGACGGTCGCGTTCTGGACACGCCCGAAGTGAGTGTTCGCAGAATTACTAGGGTCTCCAATTTAAGGTATAGAAGCATACCCCAAAGCAGAAATGCTCAGGTTAAATATCGGGCCAGTAAGACTAGTGGCAAGCTCGTGAGTAAGCCGACGAGCAAGCCAGAGATCAAGCCTACGAGCTTGCCTGTCGATAAGCTCAACAGTAAGCCTGTGATTAAAGCGACGAGCAAACCTATAAGTAAGTTGGCGGTTCGCTCGTTGAGCAAGCCTTCCGTCAAGCCTACCGTTGAGCTTACCGTCGAGCCTACCGACAAGCCCATTGTTAAGCCTACCGTTGAGCCCATCGTTGAGCTTACCGTTGAGCCTACCGACAAGCCCATCAGTGAGCTTACCGTTGAGCTTACCGACAAGCCCACCAGTAAGCCTACCTTTGAGCCTAACCTTGAGCCTACCGTTGTGACTACCTTTAGGCCTACCGTCGAGCTTACCGACAAGTTCATCAGTAAGCCTTCGAGTAAATCAGTTAGAAAACCTACGAGTAAGCCAACCAGGAAGCCCGTGAGAAAAGTGGTAGTTCGGTCAGTGAGTAAGCCCGCGAGCCGATCTGAAAGTATGAGTCCGCTGATTAGGACTCTGCGTGGCTCGAGGAGTTAGATTTCGGGGAGATTGATAAAAATGCAGGATTCATTTAAAACTCATTATTAACGCTATTTTATCCTTTTGTACTCTGACGTAACGTATGAAGAGTCGAATATTATTGTCTACACTCTTACATTAATAATCTTACTTTTGCTATTGTAATTGAAAAGAAGTAATGCTCCCTTAAAAAATTTTGCATTTTCTAATCATCTTGAATCGTCGTAGAAAATGAGAGTTAAAAGTACCGAATCTTTAGAAACAGGCAGAAAAATTACAAATTACAAAAATTAATTTTAATCTAATAAAGTTGACAATACTGTCAAAATAAAGATAAATAATAGAAAATGGAAGGTATTACCTGCATTTTTTACTATTTATCTTTAATTTTTACTAATACGCACTTTCATACATATTTTTCTCGCTTGGAACATTTTCATTTGATTTTTTACGTTGACCCATTGCTGAGTTAATCTGACAAAATACATTTCACAAAAAATATTAATCTAAAACAAAACAGGAATTTTTTAAGTCATTGAATATTTTAAACAAATTCAATATAAAAGGGAGATTATCAGTAAAATAGTTTTGAAAAAAGGAATCATCATTTTTAATAATTTAGACAGAATAAAAATAAATAATAAATAGTTTGACTTTATTCACTTAATAATCCAAAATAGTAATTCTATTATCGACAGCAGTATTCAACTTTTCCTTACTTTCATACAAGTATATTCCCTAAAGTAATAAAAATATAAATACAAAAAATTAAGAATCTTGATTGGCACATTAATGGAAAAAAATATATATATATATGAATTCTATGCAAGTTATAAAAAATTTCTATACAGACAAAATGATTTAGTTCAAATTACTAGCTTTACTTTACAATAATATAAAAGTATACGAGAAAGAGCTGAGATATTTACGAGAAAAACAAATGAATTTAAAAATATTAATTGCTTAAACGATGAATGTTGTACTATTATTTACCGGATGAAATTATGATTGCGAAACCTTGTTTATCTAACAGAAAACGATATACCTGCTCTAAGGGGTGTTGTAAAACTAAGATGAGGAGAAAAAAGCAAAAAATAGGATTTCGAGAAATCATAATCTTGTTTGCTTGAATAAATCCATAATTTCTAATGATTTGACGTTCGCGATATGTCATTACCTTCTAGTGAATCGGTCGCGTTTGGTAACTAATTACGTCACACAAATCGAATCAAAAGTACGTTCGGTTTCGCGTGTCAAAGTTAATTATGATAAAAGATAAAACTGATGTAAAAAAATTGTTATGAGAATTCTTCGATTATTCAGTCAAATAATATAGCCATATTAACTGTAATCTATAATTTTCGTAATCCAAACATTGTATAATAATTATATAAATTAGATCAGATATAAGTAATACAGATATATATAGTTTTAAGTCGCTAAAATATTCCATAAATTAGGTTACGAATAAATATGCTAAACGTAATCAATAAATTTTTTAAACAAGATTTTATTTGCTTTTCATTTCTAAACGAAACATCACAATTTGACTCAACAATTACCTTATTACTTATCACTTACTGAAATTGTGATAAAATCGAAAAAATATTAAAATTTTCTTTATCAAGTGAAAGCATTTACTTAACTCAAAATATTAGTTCATTACTATAAAATTTTCTGCAATTTACGTTACTTAACTTATTGAATAAGCTTTTTAGTACATATCAAATTGACATAACAGTTAAAATTATGTTTATATCAAAATTTAAAGCATTATAAAAATAGTATTTTTAAAAAATTTATTTTTCTATATATTTATTCAATTGACCCAGTTGTTTATTTAAGTAAAAAGAAATAATTAATAAGACGAGGATATGAAAATGCCAGATCATTAGAATGTTTTTTTTAGACTATATATTTAGAATCGATTACTTCATAAGTTTAAATTAAACTATTAATAAATAAAATTTCAGGAAGTTTTTACACTTTCCGTTTCTTATATTTATATAATATTTTTATTAATTCACTCATGTATATGATAATTCATAATCCTGAAACAACAATTGAATTAAATTATCTTATGATGACTAAAAAGCTTTTATTTTTAATTATAGAAAATAACGAAACAATCAACGATGTCCCACTGCATATAATAAATGAGAAAGCTTCAATACCCAAAGACTCTAAATTTTACCATTATCATATTTACCTACATCAGAAATCTAAAAACTTTCTCTACCTTCACAGGTACGAAAGGCCAAGGAAGCTCACCTGCAAGCTTACGAGATGGCGGTGAAGCTCGCCAAAGCGAAAGACTCCGGCGAATCCAAAGTTGCCTGGTACGAGGCCAGCAAGAGGACTTTCCATTCGCCACCCGCAGTGGTCCACTTACTCTTCCACCACGACGGTCCCATCGGCTACAATGGACCGAAGGCGCCGATCGGCAAACTTGGAACCGTAGTCGACACCGATGAGGTCGAACGCGCCAGGACGGCACATAGGAAAGCTCACGAGCAAGCCAAGGAGCTGACCAAACTCCATCTGCCAAAAGCCGAGGACAACAACGTCTGAGAGAGCGAGCACATGCACGAACGTTACGCCATGTCCCTCTCGTTGTATATTATTCACATGTATGTATATTTACTCGAAGCCGTAAACGACGAAACTCACTCGATACACTCTCGATAGGGGATGAGCCCCCGAGCGGATTGGAAAGTACTTGGAATTTTTCAGCGACTTTTGAGAGGCACGTAGATGATTCGTATTGATTTTTAATGAAGGTGTCTTAAGTTTGTTTATGGAATGAAATTGTGTTTCCTTGAATTTCTACTGAAAGTATTTGATATTTAGTTAACTTCAAGGAGATGCTTTTATTTTATATGCTTGAGATATTTTCTGCAATATACAAACGAATACTAGATAGTTCAGCAGGTAAAAGTATGGCTGATCTTATTGCTGCACGTGGTGTACAAGACCAGTATATTTAACAAAATTTTACTACGATTGCAGTAAAGTATTTTTATTTTGGAAATATTCATACTTTTAGTTGTATAAGTATAAGTAAAATATTTTTTTAATCGACTTGTTATAATTGAAATCAAAAGCTTAAATGTAATATTAGAATTAAAGAAATTCTGAAGGACCAACTTTTTAAAATCTTTATAGAAAAGAGGTTAAAATAAAACTATTTTATTTCAAAGTATCATAAAGTTTTTAAAAATAGATCCTTCAGGAGCCTTTTGTCTCTAACCAGTTAAAGGCGCTTGAAAAAAACAAGTATTTTTCACCCTTCATTGTTATTTAGTCACATTGTACGTTGCATTACCGAGATATTAGGTGAAAAAGTATACTATATATTCTATATTATCCTATATATGCGAGGTGTACAGATATTATTCATATAGAGGATTTTATAATGAGACTTATGTACATTTTATAGATATTTATCTTACTAACGAGCAGTTGCAAGGTGGTTAAAAAAATTATAAAAAAAACATTAAATAATACCGCCTTAATTAACACATATTTAATATTGCTATGAAAAAGTATAGCGACTTATACATTTTAAAAATAGTCGATTAATAGTAAACTTATTATTCATTACTTGAATGTGTGAATCACTATGTAAGCATCGAATTTTCGATGTTCAACTGGTCAGATAGAAGTTTTAACTGTTTCTAATTTTCTGTTTTAAAAACGATTATTTAGAAATTAAAGACTTCTTAAGATCAGTGGACTTATATATTATTACTTTGTGTTATATTGCATTATATTATGTTACGCTATTACATGTTATATTATTCTATATTTTATTTTAATATTTTGGATGCTACTGATGATTTTGTGTTTCTGATTTCTGGTGATTGAGTGAAGCTGTAAAATCATAACTATTACTGCTTTGTTGTTGAAAACTATTCGTTTTATTTCAACGTTTTAAGCGTTTGATGGATATATAAAGTCAACGTTTTATGCGCGTGCGTATGTGTGAGTCATGTATTTTTATCCAATCCAAATAACAGGGAAATATGATATGTATATTAAGTGTAAATGAGCTAAATATATAAGAATTTTACACTCTTAACAGTTTCTTGTTTTCATTTATATTTCTTATAAATACTAAAAATTCCTATCATAAAGATTTTTTTTAATTCTTAGATTTCTTGAAGACGAAATTTATGAATAATTGCCTTTTTATATTTGATATTGCCTTTATATTCTTCCGTTATTTATAGAAAATTCTTAAAATATTTTAGTTATTCTATACACAAAACTTCAATTCAAACTATTACAAGCTTATTAAATAATTTCGATTTTTACTTCATATAAAATGTATCTCTTAAAACAGAAATTAAAAAAAGAAAAATAAATTTCGAGAGTAACGAAAAGTATAGTTGCTTGCCAATTGAATAGAGCACGAATCACAGCGAATGAGAATTCATTGGAAGAACAATCCCAGGCTGTTGCAGTTTTTTAGAACTAGGCTCCGCTTGCGCCACAGTTCTGCAGTTAAGACCGACCGAGGCGATAAGAATATTTCGTTGATGTGCTCTCTTTGTTCTGATTTCTAGTACAAATTCGAAATGCGTGGGAGAAAGGAAAGAGATTGCTTAATATCCCTACGCGCATTAGTAGACATTGGATAATGATTAGACATTTAAAATCAATCAAAAGGAAGACTATTTACATATAGTATGCAATAAGGATATCAAATATTTAAAAAACTTATATAAAGTAAATTTTGTATACCAATAGTAAATTAAAACAAAAGTTAGAATACTTTAGAAATAAATTTAAATAATTTTTAAAATCATCTTATTCAGACTATTCGTACCTATAGAAAACCTATACGGAAAAATCTTTATGCGAATGTTGTTAAAAAGTATTTTGATTAGTACATATATTAAAAATAATTTCCAAGATACTTAGAAGATTTATTTTAATTAATAACCAAAATAACTTAAAATTCAAGATGTGTATATTAAATATTATCAACAATTGAGACTCTCTACAATCTATTATTAGTGAAAATAAGTATTGTTCGATTGCCACCTCGAGGAGTAAATTAATTTATTCATACCAACAGTAATTATCTTATCTTTTCTTATAATGAATGAAACCATTTTTCGAATGAAACCATTTTACTGCAGCTTAAACTAAAGGTAAATAAAAGTTACTAACATAGTGCAATATAAAAATTTTTTTCAGAAAAGATGATGTATTTTTATCAAAAAATAGGAATTCAAGAAATTTAATTTTCTTCTTTTTGTTAATTCAATTAGGTTTATTATAACTTTTAATATCCATACGTGATTTATAAGTGCCGTCATGTTTTATCTATTTAATTTTAATTTACCAACTTAAATGATTTGTTTAAGAATTTATTATTTATTAAAAGTAATATTTAACCGACCAAGTTTCAGTAACCATGTAATATTAAACATTGGTGATCTTAAAAGACTGTAGCATAGTTTTTTTGTTTGCGACAGTCAACAGAAACTTCCCCTTTAAAACACTTTCTTCTAGTAAGTATTGTCTTTGGTGTGTTCACGAATCCAATCTACAAAACCCCATACTCTGGTATATACATCTGCATGTAAATCGCCGCACTTAACCATATGAGAAGATACTATTCCCACTTGAACACCGTCTGCTACTAACGGACCACCTGAATCACCCTACAAAGACATAAACGACAAAAATTTTTTTTTGATAATCTTAAAACAAATAAAAAATTGCGGCTTAAATTTTACTTACAAAACAGATGCCTTTTCCTTTTTGAGGTAATGTACAGATGTGGTTTTTAGTTACTTTCATATATATTTTCGAACATGTCAAGTGATCTATCAGTCTTGTATTTAAGTATTGCAATTTATCGGGAGAACCACCTGCATTCTATAGAAAATTGATTATATATTTTTGTTTAAAAATATTATGAATCAAAAAAATTATATATTATGAACACATGTTTTTTTCAAATTTTTATAATGATAAATTTCTACTTTTATTTAGAAAAATTAATTAGAAGAGTTTGTCTTAATATATTTCCCATATAGCATAAGATGATATTAGAAACTACAATTTGAGAATAAATTAAGATTTGTATAAAATATAAAAAACAGTTTTACTTACTGAAAGTCGTCCCCATCCTGAAACAATAGCTGGATAGTTAAATTTGTCAATGTCTTCACTTGGTAAAGCAATTGGCTGTACGTGTTCGTTGAATTCTATAGTTTTGCTGACCTTGACTAACCCAATGTCATTTATGAGTATTGCTCTGTTAAAGTCAGGATAAATGACAGTTTTTTCCGTTTCGTAAGTTAAACCGCCATGTTTTAATGAATCAGAACCCACAACTACGGTCAAGCTTTTGATGTCAGGGCTGAAAAATGCATATTTACGATTTTCTTGAATTTAGTTAACTTAAATTTTGTTTCTAAACAAACATACTTGGTAATACAATGAGCTGCAGTTAAAATCCAACGATTATTTATTATCGATCCACCACATCCATGACCTCCATTCCGACGAAGGGATACTTGATACGGAAAAACTCTTATGAATGCACCTGCGCCACCAAATATGCGAGCGATATTTCTGCTGGAGTAATTGTATTTTGGTGGATGGTTATAATAAGATACCTCGTTTGTAGCTATTAAAGATATAAGTAAGCTTATTATTTCATTATAATTAAATAATAATATTAAAAATAATATTGATCAAAAATATGATCAATTTAAAATATAGCAGTGCATTTACAAATTTTAGGTGTAAGCCTCGGTGTAATTTATTTTATTAAATTCGATAAAATTTAGCAAGCAGATTCTCTAACCTGTAGCTTTTATCTATCTACATAAAAGCTTTAACGTTAGGGTTTAACTAACGGTTTAGCTTATTTCTGAAATTCACTATATAACACATTTTACTTCAAACAACTACAGACTACACTAAACGGATTTAATCTATTTCAAGTAAATTTGTTGTAATTCTGTACATTTATTGAAATTATTATAAACTTTATTAAAATTATTTTATTTAATAAAACAGTATAAGCAAAAATTCAATAAAATGATTAGCCGAGTAAAGGTGTCTTATCTTTAATAACATTAAAAATACTTTTTAATCTGACATTATCCTAACAAAGGGGGTAGGAAAAAGTAGATTATATCATGTTTTACGTATATCTTCCCAACTTTATCAGAAGAATTTTGTTCAGAATCGTGTTAAATTTTGGTGTATAAAAATATTTCTTTGACGAAAATATATTTTAATTAACATATGGAAAGAAACTAAAATATGACATTAGTATGTCTGCAGGCCATCGTGAGTGCGACACATGGGCACCTTCTCGTAAAAATTTCTAACAAGTATGAAATATATTTTGTTACGGGTTTTGATAAATATAAAATGTTTATTTTATGTTTTAATAATTTCAACACAGTAACAGATTTGCAATAAATTTGCTTTAGGTAGATCAGTTTGTAATTTTTGTTATATAGATTATACAGACTGTGAACAATGAGATACGTCGAATAGTATGTAGCGATCAAAGTTGGTAATTGCGCGCCGTACTGGCGTTTGCGCATAAATTACGCTTCGAGGCGCTCCCGCTCATAGGCAAAGAAAAAGCATCTTGCTAAGGAGCACGGCGAGTTTGCTTTCTTTCTGCCGCTGGAGGAACAAGGCCACAGATACGCCAGGTCACTTAGCTCGTCCACCGCCAGAATCAGGGACGTTTGTCTAACCACACTCGCCATCAATCTACTGCGATCTGGTGATCTTAAAAATTGTCCGCAATCTAGCAAGTTCGCACCCGAGATTTCGACCTGCCTGGATTTACGGCTTTTCCTGGATAGACGGGAGGCACGATCACGTGACGGAGCAGCACTTGAGGCTCCAAGAGGAATGAGCCAGTGGAGTTCTATTCTTCAGAAATTATCAAAGATAAACAGGCACTGTCTAATTCCGATTTTTCGCATTTCTTTCTTTCTTTAGCTTTTATATTCGAAGATTCTTAGATTACCATCCGCCTGTGTTCGAGTCGAACGATATAAGTACTTGTGAATAACGTTAATTTTATGATACGATTAAGTATACGTAAAAATTGAACGGATTAATAAATAAATATAGTATGGAACGCGATCCACATCTGATTCTTCCAGTTATTTAACCTAATGACGTATGTATATGTTTAATACTTCACCTTTTAAATAATGATACTCTCTAAAAGAAAAAGTGTGAATCCAATTCGAAATTCACACTTCATGAGGTGTGAATTTTAAAATTCATTGAATTTCACACCTTTTGAGGTATGAATTTTGAAGTTTATTGAAGTTTTTTAAAGTGTGAATTTTTATATTCACACCTTACGAGGTGTGAATTTCTATCAATTTAAAAATTCATACCTCATAAGATGTGAAGTGTGAATTTTGAGTTGGATTCACACTTGTCTTTTAGAGAGTAATTGAAATAATAATAATAATAATAATAATAATAATAATAATAGAACTAAATGTAAATATTATAAACATCCATAAATTTTTCAAGTGTATCTTGGAAATGACGTAACGTTAGTCTCTAAGGCTTAGGGCTTTTATATATCTATAAGATAGTCTGCTGGCCAAGTTTTATCAAATTTGGTAATCCGTAAGCTATACTCTCTCTTGGTTAAAAGTATGAATCAATGTTTATTTTTGTTTACAAATTTTAAGATCACACAAATTGAGTTATGAAATTATTTAGAGACTTTGAAGAAAGTAAGACTATTTAAAGTACTTAAATAAATAATTATTTTACCTAAAGTGTGGTTTACAAATCCATACCACATAATCACAATAATAAATCCAATTGCTTCTCGAATCATCTTGAAGTATGTACTGCACGTTTGAATGTAATTTCAGAACTAAAGCTAAGTTATTTTTTTACGTTAAATTTTATAACTGACATCTTCAGAAATATTTAAGATTAATTTAATCTTCGGATTAATTTCAATAGGATTGTTTTTTTCAGCTGATCTCAATTGAAAATTATTTTTAATTTTCACTTACATTGTATATCATAATTATTTCATTTTACTTGAATAAATTTACATAAGTTTTATGATTTTATCTTATACCGACACAAAATTGCTTTAAATTTTTCCTTACGCAGTATAATTCGTCTCTTACACTCGAATAACACCATTGAAATTTTGCAAATGTTTGAAGCATTTGTTCAGGTGATAGCATAAAGTTACTATCAAATTTTCTTTATAGCTATTCCGTGAAGATAATTAAAATCTGACACTAGCACGATTCTGTCACCTAATTGTTGTCTTACCTTATTAACTCGTCATCATTTTGACGTTATAAAGAAAACGTAATGTATATATGCACATAGAATATGAAAGCTGCTGTCCTATTTCTATAATATTTAATTTAATATTAAACTAGACAAAAAGCTTTTTTTGGCATAATAAATAATTTGAATCCTTTATAATAATATAAGTGATTTATGCTTTGATTTTGTAGTTTTTATTATTAATGGTACATCTTCTATTGTCAGTTGCAGTGACATCAGCAGTGGTAACTAAAATTTTAGTGAATTTCAACTATTATTTATTTATAGTATACTATATATTGCGAACAATTTTAGATAGTTTAATTCTTCCAAGCGCAATTTTTTATTCTGTTGAAACGAACAAATAGAAACCAATAATAAAATTTTCTAAGAAATTCGAATTTGAAATTGTCATTAACCATTCCTTCAAATATATATAAAAAATAAATTCTTTGTAGCCACTCACTTTAGTGAGATAGATCAATGATTAAAACTGCATTTTTTAAGGTTTTTTTAGATTCATTTTGCATCGTACCTAGATATTTATCACTGATACGCTGTACAGTTATTAACAAATTTTAAAAAGGAAGAAATAACATCTCTATGTTATTACTCCTATCTTTTCCTTTTATCGATAATAATGATTAATTGTATTTAGTTACTTTTCATTATTTTTAATAAATTTGATTTTATAAATTTTTTAATTCTCACTATTTAGTATTGATTTGGTTAAAAAGTTTTATTATTATCCGTATTACCGACTATGCAGATTATACAGTTTATTGACCATTAAAAAATATTTACTGCGAAATAGGCAAATCCAAGATAAAGCTTGTCTCCGTAATGATATATTATATTACTGTGCAACATTTTAAGCCAATATTCCGAATCATTTAAGAACTGCATTTTAACAAAATTTCTTATTCATCTTCATAAATCTGAAAACTTTGTGAATATTTAAAGAATTTTATACGTGTTGTAACGGAGTAAGAATTTTAGAGAAAAAGGAGTAAAAGCATGTGATCGAGGATTAGGTTCCACGATTTCTGGATCCAAAAGCTTGCACTCTGCTACAAAGGTAATCCCGCACTGGCTATATTGGAATTATTAGTCTACTGACGTTATCTCGCCGATAAGGTTGAACCCTGTAATTGTGCTGACTAGCCCATTTTACTCACTGTTATAACATTGTTATTATGCTTTGAAATGTCCATAATGTTGGTTATAAAAGCAAGGGTAACTAGCGACTTTGGTGTGTCGATTAATTTGTTATTATAATTATATATCATATAAATTGTGAATTTAACTCAGACTACACTCTTAATTTGATATTCAAAAATGTGCAACAAGGAGAAAAAGTTGACTTTTTCTAGCATGGATAATGTTTGAATGGAAGTCGAGGGGTGGGTATCAGTTAGTAGACCGGGCACGCATGATTCGTCAGAAAATTAGATTTTTGAATATTCGAATTTACAGTTTATTACTTAGAATGAAAAAAATTCATAAGTTCGTAGCTTCTACAATATAAAAACATACTGTTCAAATACAATCATTGAAATTATTAGAATTTTAGTACTAATTTTTTAATATTAATCGCATTTTCTAACAAATTCAACTACTGACAATTTTATTTCAGTCGCATTTTTATATGTCGAACAAATAAAATTCTATTCAATTCGCATCTAATATTTATAAGTGGGTATTATAATGTTTGGTAGTCTAATTATCAGACGAATCATGCGTGCCCGGTCTACTAACTGATACCCACCCAAGTCGAGAGTGCTGAAGGACTCAGAATGTTTCAAACATCTCCAAGTTTGAAAAAGCCACTTCCCATTTCCTTAGACACTATCTGTTTTTAACAGGACCCATGTATAGACCCATTTTTGAGCAGGGATAAGGAAATAGTAATAGTATCGGAAACTGAAGAATTTGCAGTGTACATTATTTAATATTAAAAATTTTCATAACATAAAATTTTAAAAACATTTTTATAACATAAAATTTAACTTAACAAAATTTATAATATTTAAATATATAAAAAGTTATCTATTTTTTTTTTGCTGCATATATAGACTCGATTTTCCTTAAATCTATATGCACAAAAAGAAGTTTTTGTTACTATATTAGATATAGTAAATTATTGACTTAAATTGATTGATCAAATTATCAATCTTTATTTATTCAATCATCATAACATTCTTCATTTTCATTTGTGTATTCTTTAATCCAATCTATATAATTCCACACTCTTGTGTATACATCTGGATATTTACTACCGCATAACAATGGCTGATTAGACACTATTCCCACTTGGACGTCATCCGCTACCAATGGACTGCCAGAAACGTTCTATAAAGAAATAAACGATAGATAATTCGATCATTTTGTCACAAAAACAATTTAAATTTCGAAATTTACTTACAAAACAGTAGTCGATTTCTTTTTCGGGAAATGTACATATCTTTTCTCTTGTCACATTCATGTATATTTTCGAGCATGTCAAGTGATCCAATAGCCTTACATTTACGTGTTCTAACTTATTAGTAAAGCTGCCAAGGTGCTAAAATAAATTCAAATTTTACCTTTTTTTGTTCAAATTACATTGAGAAATACATCATTTTTATTGAAATATTATTAAAAATTGTATATATTATTAAAAATTAGGAATTGTATTTTTTGCTAATGAAAAATATTATGTGTTGGAAATTACTTAAAAAAACATTTTTTATGTTTGCATTTAAATTTGTCTATGACCGTCTAAACTATAAAAAATAATTTTACTTACTGAAAAGCCATTCCATCCAGAAATAATGGCTGGATAATTGAATTTATCAATGTCGCTATTTGGCAAAGCAATTGGCTTCGTGTTCTCGTTAAATTCTATATTTCCATTAACCATGATAAGTCCAATGTTATTTTTGAGTTCCTTATTGTCAAAGTCAGGATGGATAACCGTTTTATCCACTTGGTAAGTTGAACCGCCATGTTTCCATGAATTTGTACCCACAACTACGGTTAAGCTTTCCGCATTACAGCTGAAAATCAAATTTGTTAATTTTCTTTTCCACACAGCGTGTTCCCGCACGCTTGGTTGGAAATGCGTGCGTTAAACAAGTTTTACGCACATTGTGTTAAAAAATGATATACGAAACACGGGCGATAAAGTGATTTTAACCTCGTGTAAACTTTCCGCACTCGCTTTGTTAGTGCGTTCGTGCGTAAATGTCCACGGAATGTAAGATTCACTTTACCGCACTTGTGTCGTAAATAACTATTACTTTAATCAAAATTGATTTTGTACGTCATATACATACTTGATAATACAATGAGCTGCAGTTAATATCCAATGGTCGTTTATGATCGATCCGTCACAAAAATGTTCTCCATTTTCCCGAAGGGATACTTGGTATGGGAATGTTCTGATTGGAACAGCAGAGCCAAAAACTATGATGTAAAGATATTTTGAAAGAATGTTTGTCATAGTTGAGGATCAAGCAAGATTATACAAATTGTATTATGATTATATATTTAATAAGATATTTATTTATATTATAATAAAATAATGCAATTCATCTGTATAAATTGTTTAGTAAACTTTATGTTTGATAAAAAAAAAAATTGTAGCTACAGAATATAACAAAATAACACAAATTTTTACAAATATAATGTCTGATATGCTAATATTTAAAAATATATTTATAACCTAGAAAAATGTTAAAATAAATTAATTTATTCCTATTTTACAGATAAGTTAGTTAAAAAAATTATCAATTATTAGATTTATTTTCTTCGTAATGCTTAGTGAAATCTTGAGTTTTACCTAAGGTGTTGCTTTGTAATTCAAAATACAGGATGGCAAAGAAGATTCCAGCTACTACACGAATCATCTTGAAATATACGCTGTACTACCGTGTAGCATTTCTAACTACTGACAAGTTTTCTTTAAGTCAAACTGTAAGTTTGAAATCTTTCACTTTACGATCAACGTTCTGTGTATCTAATTCTTTATAATTCGATTGTTAGATTATCTTAAATTTGTATTCTCAATTACACAAATACAATTATGTAACATAATTATTCCATTTCTTTTAGCTGAGCTTAAATAGAATTTGTTTTATTCTGACGTAAAACTGTTTTGGACTGTAGCAATGTACGTACACTGTGTGACGCAATTACTAATTAGAGAAATTACTCGATTAAAAATTCTCGGATGATTAAAAAATTTTGTCTCGTGATAGCAATATACTCACGTCAAGTAAGTTTCTCCTTGATCAATCATTTAACAAATGTTAGTAAAGTGTTTGTGCGCGAATTAATTTTTGTGTATTTGTGCACTGTAATTTAATAATAAGTTTCAAAAATTTCTTAAGAATACCACATAACTATAAATAAATAAATATTTAAAGGGCTCAGGACTAAGTTGAAACCTGAAAAAATAATTCAATTTAAATAAAGAAATAATTTTTTTTCTCCTCAATTTTAATTGAAGAAACTTTTTTTACCTTAAATATGCTTCAAATATTACAATTTGATCAA
>UELX01004281.1:0-18637 GCA_900480035.1 Eupelmus urozonus
GCTTAATCTATAAAAATAAATTAGGACGGGAAAACAAACACTGGTTACGGCACGACAATGAAAGTAATAAATTAGGATGTTTAGCACATGGACATAAATGAACAAATTAGTATCGGACTCCACTACACTACACAAAAACTGTTAGGGTTAATCTTGATTTAAGAGATATGCCCTCACTACCTGCTTGAAACGATATATAGATGGAAGATTACGAATTATTTTAAATTACTTACTCTATAGGATATGTGTATTATATAGATTAAAAATATAAAAAATTTCCTCCTAGATATATCTAGAGATAAATTATTGATTCCTCATTTCTTACTTTTTGACTTCAATTTTTAACAAAATGACTTAAAACTTGATTTAAATCTTTGATAAAATCATTGTCTGTATTTTAGGTAATAAAAATTTGAAAATGTGTATCAACAATTAATTATTATAAATAATGTTAAGGCCAATAAATCAAGGATCGTTTTGTACTGTGTCCTCTTAATTCTAATGATATTTTTAATATAATAGCGATTAGTTTGAGGATGTGCTGCATCGCGATGAGCGGTAGGAAACCGAGAGAGATCGTGAGCATGAGTGGGCGGAACTGCAACCGGAAAAATGGTAATCAAGAAAATAATTAGTTTTTTATTTCGCACATACGTTTTTATTTTATCTTGAATTTTCGATTTTCGAATAATTAATTTTTGATTTTTTTAAATGATAGCTTTGAGATATTATTGGACAAATAGCAATTAAAAGATCATAAAAATATCTATATTCCAAAAAAAAATTTAACTTATCTATTACCATTCTATTCTTTTTAACATAAATGTGTTTTAACATTTAATCTATTTGTTTTCACTGTTTTACTAGAATAATTTCACCTTAGATTTTGATAAAAACACCAAGATGCTGGCTGTGAACTTGTTCGCAATTTTCAATTTTGCAGACGGTCGTTACATAAATACAAACTAAAAGTTTTCTCTCTTAGCTCATAAAAAAATCTTTGTCCTGTGCCAATGAAGTATGGGGGTGTATAGCTCGCTTTTCCGTGCGTCGCCAAGAAGAATGGCTGAAGGGGCTCCTTAAATTTGAAAAATTAAATTACGCCGTCGTAAAGCGCTCTCTCCTCGACTTTACACTCGCGCAGGTGGCGCAAAGGCGAGGCGGCGGCCGTTGTATAAAAACAGCATTAGGCCTTGCATAATGTATGGGTCACGGGGCAAGTCTTACGTACGTATACGCGGGTGCGAAAAACACGAGGTATATAAAACCAGGAGAAAGTCGTAAGGAAAGTCGCACGTAAGAGGTGTGAGGAACTGGGTTTGTTTAGAGCTGTTGCTGCTGCTGTGAAAGTGAAGTTTTTATCTCGCTTCTTTAACCAATATCATTTTTCATTTAAGCAGTGACTGAAAGATTTTAATTACCACGCTGATGTTTTATAGTGTAAGATTGCATGATGGGTTTATTTGTTTTTTTAGATTGACTAAGAACAATAATACACCAGCTTAATATTTTTAATTTATTTTTAATTTATTATGATATATTGTACTACTTTAATCTAATTAATTTATATTTGATCTTGAGTTATATCGTTTATAATTGATTGATCAATATTTCTGAATATTGCGAGTACGGTAAGGGCACGAGAGTCTGATAATAATAATAGTCTGTAAAATTTAGGCAGCATCTTTAAACTAAAGTTCCACTACATCAAACAGTATATTTAAAAGTTCTAAGAAGATTTGTCAGCTAAGAGACTTATACATCTTTTAAAAAATAAAAGTACCAAACTATATAAAAGAAAGGTAAAAGAACGGTCAGCTTTTATTCTCGATCCGGCAACCAACAGGGTAACATTGTTACCGCTACAAAGTCTCCCGATTAATTATTTTCCAAGGTCCAGCAGGCCGTCATTAATTCCCGCAGTCAACAGTTGTTACATACAGACTTTGAAAATGCGGTTTCATCCAGAAGATGAGTGTCCTGAAAATGGCCGCGAAATTTCGGAAAGAGAACTCTATTGGATAGATGATGTAAACCATGAGATTCTGCGTGTACGGGAGGTCCGGCAGTATTGACACGAGGAGTCATTGCTACTTCAAGATCACGATCCACCTTAGGATTATTATGTTTCACATGAATGGGAATATAAAATGGACTGGTTACGTAATAGACCAGATCCATCTACTGCTAGTAATGCCACGTCCACTGAAGACGACTCATAGTTAGGAGTTTGGATGTTCACGGTATCGGTGACGACGACAGGGATTTTAATATTTACAAGATTGTGACGACTGTCATGACCAGATGCGGGTATGTATTTGTCCTGATGAATGTTGCTTTCATTGTTATACAAACACTTTTATTAATGATTGGGAAGTGGAAACAAAGTTGACGATTAATGCTCTTTCAATGGAAAGAGCGTGAGTAGAAAAATGCATATAAATGATAATTTCCGAGCTCTACATTTTCCATATATTCAATAACCCAAAAATCCAATAATCCAGCAAACAAATAACCCAGTTTATAAATAAGAGTATGTGAAAAAGCTAAATTTTCGATTGACAGCTTTTTAAATACATAAAAATGGCAGCTAGCGACATATATATAATGCATAATATTTTTCTTTTGCCGAGCTCTACATTGTCCATATATTTAGCTTGATCGTTGAAAAATTAGTCTTAAGTACGAATGGATACCTGCAGTAAACAGTATGACTGGCAATGTTATGCTAATTTGTTGCTCGTCGCATTAACGCTACGCGTAGAAGAAGTTTATACCGCAACGAATTACGACGAACTGCGAAATACAGTAATGTCAATATCAAATCTAAATGTAGCAATGCAATGTCTCATATATGCCAAAGCACTCGTACTTGTCCAAAATTGGACAACTTACGTTGACAGAATTTTTATAAGCGATTTGACCATCGTGCAATCAGCAATTGATTCTGTCAACAAGAATGCAGAAATCGTAACCTGTAATCGTTTGTTGGCCGTACAGGACGCGGAAACAAGAATGCAAGTATTCTTTAGCGAGAGCAACACTAGACAGTACAATTACGGTTACGCTAAGGTCATGACTAATGACGGAAGAATACAGAATCTTCATATGCTCTAGCTAAAGCAATCATACACCTTGTCTACTTTTTTTATCTTCACTACGTGCCTAGTCGGAGAGTACAGACGTACCACTTTCTTGCAAGACCTGACCTCGCATTGCATATCAACTTGGTCTTAAATGTGCTTAAGAATCCTGTAAAGAAATTCGATGTGCCCTCTGGTGGTGTGAACACCAAGGCACCCAAGCAATCAAAGTTCAGTTGAGGGAAAATACTAATCCATTGCCGATTTTACAAATTCAAAAAGAAGCTATCGTTCGTAGTTACAAATTAAATAAAATGAATTTATTGATTCATAAAAAAGTAAGGTTTCAAAATCCAAAAAATGACTCTATCGTTCGGCGGTTTTTGTATTGATGAAAAATTGTCATTATCGAAATAATGACTTTTCGATAATGACAATTTTTCATCAAGTAAGCTTTTAATTTTTATAAAAAAAATTATTAGTTTGGTTTGTTATAAATCAATAAATTTTTTATATCAAGCTTATAACTACGATTGATAGCGTCTTTTCTAATTTTTAATACGTATTTTAAACAAATATAGTTTAAAATGATTAGTTTATAAGTGAATGTGGGTATGTGAGAGTTAGTGGACGAGATTTTATTGACGATAAGATTTGAAACAAATAAATTGTATGTGAAATGAAATATTATATTGTATTTACAATAAGCCAGTACATAAAATTATCCACCTATCGAATGCGATTCTTTTATGACTAATAGAGCTTCATGCATCCAAAATACAGCAATTGTAATTATTACACTCGTGAGCCAAACGGCTTACCAGTATTCACTGCGTAATTCGCAAAAGTTATATTCAATGATGGCGTGAGAGACGTGACGATGCGGCGTCGGATTTGATGGTGCTGGATTTCGATGTAGCACGGATATTTCCAACCTGCTTAGTTTAATAGTTGCGTCGTTTCTTTTCTTACCCGTATCTTCTAGACTCTATATCCAAGACTAATTTAGCTACTGTCCCTTTATCAACTTGGAATTTCACAAAGTTTATCAAACAAAAAGGTTTACCCCTTTCGGGAATGATGGGCGTTCGCTGGTGTGAGCTGGCCTTGGAGCATCTTACTCCTCGGTGGGCTCGCAACCAAAAGATCGACACATTCGACGCTATCACGCGACGAACGTCGCGATTACACGACCTGCACACATACACTCAAAATCTCTCCCCAGCAATCGCTTCTATATTACGATTTTTCTGCTTTCTGTATATTTACATGTACGAATCATTACAAGTTATATATTTTTTATTTCATATTAGTAACATTAAAGTGTAAAGTTTATTTCTAAAAATATATCTAACTTTATTTTTTTTCTTTTTTTACCTATAAATTCTGATATATTCAAATCAATTTTTTTTCCTAATGCTTCTGCGTCTTTTTCATATTACATAATATAGAATCGCGTTCCAAAACCATCCCCAGAGTCTTACTGGGTCTGCAAAATCAACGCATTACATTGACGCTTCGCCCTTGGATGAACGCTCAGCATCTTTGGAATACGACATTACAATCTCGGCCGGCGACTCTCCGCAAAGGGAAAAATATCGAGGATCGTAAATACGATTCGATTTGTCAAGGCGCGGGCAATCCTATATTTTCTCTACAAGACTTTTCACTCGACGTCCTTTGATTAAAATGCGGTGGGGGAGGCTTAATCATCGAGCGCGCGCTTCGTCACCTGGGGACTCGGCAACTGCTTTCTCTCTCTAAGCAGCTCGGGAGTGAAAATCCTCATGGATAATGCGCGCGAGGTGCCTTTTGTTGCGCAGATCTCGAAATGATAAGAGAAAGCTTTTCCACCCACCCGCTCTTTATCCGCACCTGTCTGGAACTTCTCTCGTTTTTAAGATATTAAAATGTGTCATCAGTTGATGCCTTCGTTACACATCTCAGTGCAGTGTGATTGATCCCGGCATGTCTGTGCTTCCTTTTGTACCGCCAGCGTAATTTTCTTTGTCTGAGGCTGCGTGTTGTATTACCCTGAAATGGTCGCGCTGCATTTTGTGGTTCTTTGCTGTTTGTTTGTGAAGATTTACTTGTGTGCTTGAGGGTAAAGTGATATAAGTAATATTTCCCCTTTGTAAAAACTCTTTCAAAAATATTATTTTGTTTGTAAAGGACGTGAAAATTTTTTCTTTTGATTAAAATAAAAATTATGCATGCTTTTTAATGGTAAATATATATAGAAAAAAAGGAAGATATAAGGCGGGGTATTAGATTTAATAAGTGGGAGGCTTTTTAATTGCGAGTATAAGCCGAAATATCTATAAATGAATGCAGATAATATTTTATCTATTTGAAATGTCTGTAATTTAAAAATTTGTTTTAAGCAGGAATTTCGAGCTCTTTATGCTACTCTTTCTGAATTACACTTACCATTTATAGAAGTGACTTAAAAGATGAGCTAGGCAAAGTCAATTAGCTAAAGGATAATTATTATGGTAACCATACTGGAAGCAGCGATCATGTTCGATAATGCGCTAGAAAGCGTGATTACTAGAAGAATAAAATAATCAAGTTTTTTCGCGTACGAGCCATTATCAAAAGAGTATTTATTTTGTAGCAAAACTATTTAAAATAAATATAGCAATTTTTCAAACTTTCAATACCTTATTTATTATTTTATTTATCTATTCAAATGAACGTATATAATTGGCGGAATGTTTTGAATTTATATAATAATGAAATCAATTACATATTATCGACACCATTTTATCTACAAAATTCACTTTTTCTTTTTTATAAAACTTAAATTTTGTATCTTTTAAAGGATTAACAAATTAAATCTCTCTTATTATGCCGGCACTTTTATGATCATTAGTTTTCGAAGTGAGAAATCAGAAATTATATATTTTTATATTAATTCGTACATAGATTCGTAAATTACTTAGAATTAAATCTCTTAAACCGTGTATAAAAATAATACGAGTTTTGAAACTTTTTCTTAAAAAAAAAAAAAAAAAAAATGTCTTACTTTTAATTCTTAACCAAGGTGCATTAATATTTACTTTGTCAATTACCTCTCAAAATTCACAATTCTTACTTTCAACTTTTACACGTTTGGTTCTGTTATTACCTATTTATTAAAAACCCTACGAGAAGACGTAGTAATGAAGATATGAAGACGAAGTAATGAAGCTCGATTTATCAAGTGCAACGGCACATGTCTGTGGATATGCTACGCTTCCCTTATTTTGCCTGTGCATCGAGCTAGAGTAAATTCATTAATACGAAAGCGCGAAGAAGATAATTTTTTATAAACCGTGGTAAAAAAATACAAAGATTTTGAAATAAAGAAGTTAATTTTTAAATGTCTGACAGCTGACATAAATACGTAGGATCGATTTATTTTAGGGTAATTTTCAATTTTGTAACTTTACGATATGTTAAAAACATCAAGTGGCTAGGGAAACAATGCAGTTTTAAATGTCTTCAAACAGTTTGGTTTTTATTACTATAACAAAAATTTGTAAAAAATAAAATGCCTTAATATAAATTTGAATTCCAATTACGGCCATTGACCCAAATCTGTAACTTTAATACACTTACAGTTCACTTTTCCAATGCGCGGCGTAAAACAAACTTTTCCTAGCTTCCTCAACTAATCTTAAGTCAATCCTAACTTCGGCATCAGAGACAAAAAAGAAAGGTGCGCAGCACACGACTCGTCCACGAAACGCTTGCGTGCGCGACAGCGAAATAAAAATGATAGATCCCGGTAAATAAAAAGATCCCTGGCGTCGATAGATCCGCGGAGCGTTATATCACACGTAAAGCTGTAAGTCGTCGTCGTCGACGAAAAGGGGTGGGTTTTCGCGCAAGTAAGCGGGGGCTGAGAGTCTGCGGAAAGGGAAGAAGCGCCAGCGCGGAAGCCAGCGTGGAGGGGTTGAGGAGAGGAGCCGTGTGTTGGGCTGGGGGGGAGGGAGAGGGGGGAGCTCGCTGCAATTTCCGCGGCTCGTGATTGGGGCAGCCTCCTCGGGGAGCAAAAACTCCATCTACAAATGAACAGCCGTGACAAGAGCCATAATTTCTCGGAGCCGCCGCCAGCGCGCAGCTTCCTTCTTCTCTCTTTTGATGCGCGAGATTGAGAGAGTAAAAGAGGGGGAGGGTGAGGTGGGGTGGAAGAGCTGTGTGCGGATAAACTTGCAGCGATCGCATCATCGCGTCGTCGCTTGCGACTTTTCTTGACGCGCCAGCGTTTGAATTAACCGCGCAAATTGTCTTACGTCCCCGGAAGCGGGATTTTATGAGGCTACAAAAAGTGCGTTAACGCGCTGTTTTGAGCGGTAAATTGAATGGGGATATGGTGCCTGCTTGATTAGGAAGTAGTTGGTTGAGTTTGATGGTATTATAATTTTAAGGGTTTACTTCGGCGGATCAGCTAAGGTAAAGGATATTATATATTTTAGATTGTTTTGCATCAATTGCTAAGCGAAAACTTTTTTTATTAGATGCACATAAAACTGCGATACAAAAAGAAAATTTTCAAACAGTTTATTGCAATTATTACAATCTCAATTACATGGAAAAAATAAAAATGATGTCTAACAATTATTTTAGCGACATCGCAAGCTTAACGTAGTTCAATAACTCAAAACTTCTCAAAAAAACGATTGCAGAGATGCTACTCTGATCTATCGACCAGTAGCCACCTCAGCAGTAGAAGCGGTAAGAGCAAAAAGGTAAACGAGAAAAACGTATTGGCCTTTCATTCCTTGCCGTGTGAATTCTTTCTCATCCGATACTGGTAATCTTACCACGTCTGATACGTGTTCAGTCCAATCCTCAGAGAAGTCAGAGCTTCCTGCGTGCAGATCACGCACGCTTTTGCTCGACGATGATGTACGAGCTGCGCGTTGACCGCGCGAGAAAAAAATTAAACTTTCGTTTGATAAATAGAGTTGCCGAGTGTGATGTTGGCTGCGGTTTCTTATGCCTGTTAAATATAAGTAATGTTCTTATATTTTTTATTACGACGGTGTAATAATTAATTGTAAAGAAAACTTGAAAGTTAACAATTTATTTTGAACTTTTTACGAAAGTTTTGCAAATTAAATAAATAATAAACAATATGGTATTACGTACAGTATATACAAATATGACATTAAAAAGCGCATACTTACCTGCTACGTTCAATGTACATTACTGTCAAGTGCATAAATAATAATAAAACGGCCAGAGTCAAATAATGAAAACTGTGAAATTACCCGATTGTATAAATCCACTGACCTCGGTGTTGTCCTGTCACGTAGCGCGTAGCTTCATAAATATTTTTAACCAATGCACTTCCAAACTCATATTTAATTTCAAACTCTACATAATGCAGAAGAAAGAGCTTTCCAATCTCATTTTACAATAATAAAAGTGCAAGCTGAATGTTATATTTGCTTTGAGATCAATTTCTTTTTTTTTTTTTTATAAATTGTGTTTTTAAGTAAACAATTTTACTTATGCTCTTAAAATAAATATAAAATATAAAAATATTTAAAAATTAAAAAGTTTGGCGAAGTAAAATTAATTGGTTATTGAACGATGAAAGATTTTACAGTGGTATTTCAAATCTATTGGATTATAAGACAAAATGATGTAAAATATGTAAACAGCAATATTGCTCACGTACATTCGAAATAAATGAATAAGTGAACATTGAATGCTTTGCTATTTTTGAATCTCCCGAGAGCTAACCCAGATAAATAAAAAAGTAACATTTTCATGCAGCCATAACAGGAAATAAAGCCTATGATGGAGATTGGAGTTTCGATTTTGTGTAAATAAAATATTTTTTGCAATAGTCTAAAAAGTCATGTGATTTTAAATCTTTTTTAATTTATAAATTGATCGCTTATTGTTTTTATGTACATATTTTATTTGTGAATGATGATTAGAAAAACTAAAATCTATTAACCCTTAAAGGGCCGGGATTTGAGATGTCAGTATCTCCATAGAAATGAGAGAAAAAGTCCCCCGCTTTTGATCAAACTATTGCCAAATGTCGGCGAGTCATTGGTATGACGTCTCAAGGCGTCATCCCGGCCCTCTAAGGGTTAAAAGATAGTAAGTCAACATTTCGCATATTTTAAAACTCATTCCTTTTCTATAATGCAACAAAAAATATACCATGCCAAGTCAAAATAGAAAATTATATTACTTGAAATTAATAGAAAGTTTCTTTTATATTCTAATTTTTCCCATACACTCAGCATAATTTTCAACACATCTATAAAAAAACTGCTATTTTATCTCTACATTCAAAAACTATCATCTAAAGTACTCGACCAATTAAAATCCATCACCCTCAACACACAATCCAACTTCCACCCTTTGAAATCAATTCGAACCGGATTCCCGCTTCTCCCAAATCTTCAGCAGCAATCTCCTGAGCTCTAGCCGCAACTTGCTCCTGCGAACCGGCGCTGCCTCTAAGAAGCCTCCGAACTTATATACACACGGCATCGGCATCGCGCGTGCAGACCAACAGCCCCGAAGGAGTCGACCTCCATTACGCGAGGTTAACCGCCGGCCGACTTTGATTGGCCTCGCGGCCGATCCCATTAATTCCGGCGCGTCTTCGCGCGCGACGTCTTCAACTGCTTCGCGGGAGATGCCGAGGCAAGAGAGCGAGAGAGAGAGAATTAAAGTTCGACCGATAGACCTGGTGCGTTCGGGGACCGAGGAGAGAAGACGACACGACTGCTCCCTTGAGTGATATTCCCTGATTTTTGTATCGCGCCAGAGGGATGAGAGAGCTTCCGGGACGGCGATGCGCTCGTGCCTCGATCGGATCTTTTTGTTTCTTTTGATGCTTACTTTTTTTTCGGTTTATGCGTGTTTATAATCTGTTTTTCGAGTAATGAAATTTTATCATTTTTTTGTTTGGAGGATTTAAATGATATTCTCATATGTTATGGTTTCTTATGCATATTTTTTAGGTTTAGAAAAACCATCCATCTAATTCATAAGATGCTTTGCACAGGGTTTCTACAACTTTTAACCCGGGTAATAATTACAATTTTTGTAATACTCTCCTGCAAAATCCATTCCACTCCTACAATTAATATTTTCGAAACATTCTTCTACTCAACACTCATTCCCATCGTCCCAGTGTATCCACGCCTTTCAAAAGCCCGGCTTCTCACTTCGCATAGTGGAGCTGCATTACTATTCAAAGCCGCGCTCGCTCGTGCATATCCCAGTGTCGAAAAGGAGCGAATGCTTTTTCGAATGCGCTCGACGAAGAAATTCAAGGCGCGCGCGCGCGAATGTGCATGTGTGCGTTTGTATAAGAGAGAGAGAGAGAGTCATTCTCAAAGCGCAACCTGATAGATGAAAGTACTCGCAGCTTGAGTCCGCTGGGAGGCAGCGCGCGTCGCGATGCATACTACCGTGTCTGGCTAAATAATGCAGCTGCGCGCGTTGCCGGATGGGCTTGACGCTCGCCTTTTTAGCGGGCGAATATTAGAAATGTCGCTGGCAACTATCTTTTTGTGAGCTCTCAGGGTTTTGCTTTTCTTTTTGCCGGGAAAGCTGGGAAGAGTGAATTGAAATGTGGGGGTGTGGAATTAAAAAGTGTCGCCGTAATGGCGGAGTAAATGTTCGCGTTTTGTTAAGTCAAAGTAAATGTGTGTTTGCGTAAGGTATTCAAATACTTTTGCATAACTGCAAGCATCTTTGTTATTCATTTGATTCACTAAAATTTTAAATAAACAGAGTTATAAAATCAATAAATATTCAATACATTTACCTAAACGCGTAACTCAAAACACTAAATTAAACAAGAGCACTGGTCTCAAAACAATCTCGCCCATAAACTCACTCGAAAAACCACGAAAAACCAGCTAAACTAAATCAATCTCAAAATCCACCCCCTCCCTCAACCCCGTTCGAAACACCACCCACTGGCGCACTGTAAGCAAAAAGAAAAAAAACACCACGATCCCGCGCAGCGTCACCCTCCCCGCTGCAGTCTCCTTACATCTTCAGCAAGCCCGGCGGCGGCGCCGCAACGGCGGCTCGTCCAACCGCCGCGAGGTGCATAAGCACGGCGCGAGCGCATAGGTAGGTGCGCTCCCACCTCGCGTCGCGGGGGTGTCTTCACCTGGCCCGACGGAGTGGGGGTCGCGGGGTTGGCGGCGGGGGCGTGTCCGGCGCGCCCGCCCCCGCACTGCAGGTGGTGAGCCGCCGCCGCCGGCGGACTGCAGTTCCCGGAGAGAGGAGAAGACGAAGACGCCGCCGCCCAACCAGAGCGCGGAGACCTCGACGAGCTGGTGTTCGCGAGTGCCGAGGAGGGAGCTGGATCTGGGCTCGGGAGGCGAGGCCGGCCAAGGAGGTTGATTAGTTGGAGAGATGATGGATTAATGATTTTGAGGGAGGTTTCGAGATGTTGCGTTTGTGCTTTGGGTTTGGACTCGTGTGCTGGGAATCGCGGGAATTGATTTTTGTGTTGGTCGGTTTGGTAATATGGATTGATTTTGTAGTATGGTTTTTGGACAGTCGATAAGAGCAGCAAAAATTGTTTTGTTATAGCTATATACAGGTGTTCTTAATGGTTTCTGATAAAAAGTAAATGGAAATCATAAATAAAAGAATCTTACTAAGAAAACTTGTTTAAAAAAATCTCGTTTACTATAATAGAAGTAATAAATATGTACATCGGTTTAATAGCACAAAAAATTTAAGCATAAGCTTGATTTTAATTAATTTTTATTCATCCAATTACTTCATATATTACAGATCCTAAAATTTTAATGACTTTTTCGAAACATTTCATTGGCTGTATTGCGCTTATACTTTTAACCCTAACTGTACTAAATTAAAAATTGATTTTGCATGCAAAATATTTAAGTTCTTCAGTGCATCACATCATCGCTTTCAATCTAGAATTTCAACTTCCTTGTAGAATCCCTTTAATTAAAACCTTTCTCATTGAGCATCCCCTCAAACCTCACCAAACACCCCCAATCCATTTCTCCTACCGAGTGCATCTTTTCAATGATAAAAAAACAAACGTTCTTCTGCAACCCTTCTCAAAATATTAACCTAATGCACCTCTCTCTCTCGACTTTACTCTCTGTCTCAATTTCTCTCCCTTCCTAAAAAACACATACACACATTGATGAGAAACGAAAAAAATAACCCGAAGATAATTATTACGTTGCTTGTCTGGAAGTAGTAGGTACCTCGGTCATAGCTACACCCCACCCTTCCAGCCCCCTACCAATAATTCCCCAAAGATTTGAAGCGAGTGAGTGCTTGCAAATTGTTGTGAGGGAGCTACTGCAAAGAATGCGTACGATATTGTTGGCAGCAGCGGTGTGACGTCGAACAAATGACGCACGCGGATTTATACCAGTGCGAGGGTACTAATCTCGATTATCGAGCGAGTACTTGGCGGTAATCGTCGAAAAAGGCTCAGCCAAAATGAAAATTAATGTAAGATGGGTAAGGGTAAGTTAATGGGAAATCAAAAAATAATCTTTAATATCACCTTGATAGAAATCCAATTTCGACCTGTCAAGCAGTTCACTATTTCAGAATTTTTTTAGATATTTTTTGAAAATAGTAATAAATAAAAGAATAAATCATATTTCAAATCAACATTGTAATATCAACATAATAATCTATTGTAAGACTATAGAAGCAATTTAGAAAACGAAAAAACATGCAAAATTGAAGGTAAAAATCTCAGCCCGCGCTACTCACCAAGAGACTAATGCGACGGGAAAGTTTACATCCCTTAAGAAAAATCGCCATAGCAGCAGCAGCGTAGCAGCAGCACCTGTAGCGAGGTACGACGGGAGTCTTCATGTATGCACGCCGCCTGTGGTCGACAGGCTTCATCAATGATTCAGCGCGCAATCTCATTCGCTATGATAATCCGGAACAGCGGAGAAAAATATTCATTACCGCATTTTTCTTCTGCCAGCCCTTCTCGATTTTTTCAGCTTGCTTTTGTTGCTCGCGATTTCTGTCTGGAATGAAAATGTAAATGGCGTTTTACGTAATTGATTTGATTGTTATCACGAAATGAGTTAAATTATATTACTCAGGTGAAGTAATGTAATTTTTTAGATTAATAATCACTGATTAACACTATATATTTATTTCAGTAATTATTTAGATCTACCTCATCCATACTTTGTTTAGTCCTAAGTAGATGTCTACAGTTAGAGTACTCTAACCAGAAACTAATTACCATGATTGTATTAATTATGCGGTAACTTGCTTATATCTTTATTAGTGCTTCTTTAAATTTTATTGGAGGATGTATTAATTACATTAAATTAAAAATCAAATATTTCCTATTTTATTGCAATAAAAATATTTTTTGGAAATACACTGTACAAAGTGGATATAGTAAATACAAAAAACTGAGTTCGCTATCAATGCGGAAGTAACAAAAAAAAGCTCCTACGCGTACGAATTGACATCCACAAAAAGAGAAAGAGAGAACACCGAGCGGAGGAAAAAACTTGTGTTTTTCCGAAAGTTTGCCGCTCGCCGGTCTCCCCTTAGCTAGATGTAAACGGGATTACGTGGGATACTTTTGCGCTCTCGAGTCCGGGTAAATGATGGATCGCTTCGCTCCGCGCCAACAGCGAATGTAAAACTCGCGTAAATCTTAAAAGTACCATACCGTAGCAGTGCCGCTACATCTAAAGGTACGTGGTCGTCACTGGCCTTTTTACTTAGTCGAGTCCAATTTTTTCTGTGAATATCATGGAATATCAATTGAGTTTTTCAAAGTTTTGGGAATATGGGTAGAGTTGAGGAATGTAAGTTTAATGTGTAACGTTATTATTTATTGGGTTGTTGGGATTATTTTATACTCAAAATTTTCCAAAGGTAGGATTATATTATTTTTACAATATTTGTTATTTTATTGGTGTATTACAGGATTTATTTAAATTAAATAATTTGTTTAAATAAAACGAATACTATTTAGAGTAACCGAAGTTGTGACACCAAGTGAAATTAGAATAATAGACGCCAGAATAAGTGATAGTACAGTCGAAAATTTTAGAATAATATAAATTAAACACCTTTTATTTATTATTGCTCAACATAAGTATTTAAATTTGTAGAAAAATATATTTTAAATCACTTTAATATATAAATATTCATATAAGTGTGGAAAAGAAAAGAAATACTTTTTTAACTATTTACCAGAATCATCATATTCTTAGCGCTTACATGATTAAGCACCTTCATTTTCATTTAACTAATGAGTTAAATCTTGGAGGCTACATTACTAATTATTGCATATACTAGTTTCTATTTCAGTGAAATCAATGATTTATTTTTACTTCTATACCATTTTTATATTTCAATCTAAAGAAATTATATGTACTCCAAACAACTAATTTTGATATCACTGTTCCTATCACTTATAGTCTCCTATTCTTTTTTCACTTTTTTTATTAAAATCCCAAAATCTCAATAATACGTGCAGAGTCTCTCAAAATTCCTCAACTTAAGTAATTCCAACCATCTTGTTAAGAAAAGTCAACTCATGTCATCATTGATACCTACCAAGAACTTGAACCAACCACCAACCACCACATAGCCACAGCAGCTGCATCCATCCCACAGCCAACGCCTCCCTCTGACACTGGCAAACCTCACACGAGGCGTGTACCTGTATCATTCCACCTAAAGCATCTTAAGTCCTCACGGCAAAATATTTGGACAGTTCGCCGAGTCACCGCATCGGCCACACACACACACGCGTACCTCCTCTTTTTTGTTAATTCGACTCGCGCTCGGAATCGGCATTTTTCGTTTGCTGCCGCTGCGAGTCGCCACCCCTGGGACACGCTTGGGCTTGCCAACAGCTGATTAATCGTCCCGCGCCCTTCCCACGAGGCCTCCCACCTTCTTCTTCTACTTCTTCTTCTACTGCGGGGGTTGCCTTTGTACCGTTTTCCAGGGATCACGAGATCGGCTGCTATACACGAGAGCTGGCTTTTTGTCGGTGCATAGGTACGGGCTTGCGGGTGGTTTTGGTGAGGTGATGCGTGAGGCGTTTGTAGGAGAGAGTTGATCGAAAGGTTTTTCGTATGATAATTTACATTTTAATCCAACGGAGTTGAGTTTGATGTATTTTTGGGATGGTTTTTGAAGGTTTATATATGCGGCTTTGTAAGTGCATATATAAACCTATTATTTGATAATTTAGGTTTCATTTTACTTTTTCATACTTTCTTACATTCTACTATTGTTCTTTAATTTTTTAGTGTATTAGATTGAATTTTTTTGAAGTTGTAAAAGGAACTATTAGGAACTCGTAAAAAAATAATTAGTTTTATAATTTTTTAATCCCTAACTACTACAAAGAGGATTACAGATATTTTTTCAATCGTTTAATCATATACATTTTACAACGACTTTTTCACTACTTATTTGTACTAACCCTTCACGATAGTCCCACCTGTACCAAAAATCCCACCAGACCCTCCGCGCACCACCCGTTTGAGAAATGAAACCAACTCACAGTGTAAAAAAGGTATTCTACGTAACCTACGCTACTGCAACCTAATTTGTTTACTCGCAACGAGAGAAATACCCGCGAAACAGATGCAAGGAGCGTCGCAGAAAGAATTGCACCAGGCCGGCCGATGCTTTATTTAAACGCGCTTTTGGAGGGAGGCAGCCGAGCCGATGTCGCATGTACGAAAAGCGGCGGCCCCGTGGGTGTCCTCAGGGCCGCCAGTCAGCTGCACTTAATATGGGGAGCGACAGTGCCATTTTTATTTTCTCGCTCCCCGCGCCAGTCCCGGCCTGGCCGTCGCGATGCGGCGTTTTTCTTTTGCAGAGAAGCTGGATGTGCCAGATGGGAAAATCGAGACGGACAGGTGAGAAATGAGCGCGTCGCGAGAATGAAGTTTTTCGTCTCGATGTGTGGAAGCGATTTCCAAAATTCAAATTGAAATTTTGTTTTTTATTTATTTTTGTATGAGATTATTAAAAATTTTCCGACATTAGTTCAGAATGGTTCGAGGATGAATTTAGTTCATTAGATGGTATATCTAATATTTATTTAAAACCAACCAGGCTCTAACTTGGACTTTACTGACAGCCATAATTATGTTAATAATAAAACAAACTAGTTAACGACCTAATTAGCACATATTTAGTATTCTATCCAAAGTACCCTCTTTATTCTAATTTCTCATTATACTCTTAATTTTCCCACTTTCAAATTTTTAGATTGAATAAAACGATGAAACTTTAACGCAAATTTATTTTCATCCCGCCGTAGCAAAAAGCGTTAAAAGTACCCTTGACAACGATGTAACCATTCTTCCCGCTCTATAAAGAGAATATCAGACACGAGCAAACACAGGCCTCGATGCAATATAATTGGCCCACGTCTGTACGACCGTCCCGCAATTGCATCGCTGCATACATCAACTCATCTTGAGCCTTTGTCGCGCGGCGAACAATGACAAATCGGGTTACATTACCAAGAGCTGCCGATTCGCTATAATAAAGAGAAATATTTAAGAAGTCCGCACTGGCAAAGCGCATAATATAAACGTTATATGCGCAAAAGACGGCGGCGCATTCGTTGCTGAACGAGGGAGAGAGAGAGAGCTTGACGTTTTTTTTGTGCGTGCTGGTAGAAAGGACTGCATGAATTCTAAATCGGAGCGCTCCTATTCCCGCGTGGCGCAATTTGAGTTAATTCCGCTGCAGGGAGCACGACGCGGCTCGATTAAAAATCTCGACGTCGGCGGCAGAGCATTGTCTTCTCCTTTTGGAGCGCGCCTTGGGGCACGGCCAATTTCCGCGGCTCGCAAACCTCGTAAAAATTTATAAAAAACACATATATCGCCGGCGACGCCGGCTGGCTCGCGCGCGCTCCTTATTATCGCGCCGGCGCAGGATTTGAATTTTCGAGCGCGGCCCGTCGCGACGAGGTCGCGAGACGTTATTACGAAGTTACGCGGAGTTTAATTGAAAAGTCTTTGTTTCGACAAGTAATGCTATGTGCCCCGGAATATTATTTGGGGTTGGGAGGATTTTTAGGATTCAACAGTGATTTATATTTATTATGTGCCTTTTTCAAAAATTAATATCTTTTATTATTTTTTTCATATAATTATTTTAAACTATAAATTTCGTGAATTTCTAGTTCTAATAACGGCATTAATTAAAGCTTGTGAAACTCATCTAGCTTTTCAACAACAACACTTTTTCTTTTAATCACTGTGAATAGTTATATTTCATGTTGGTTTATTTCATGTTGTTAAATGTTCTTTTCAATATGATTTTACTTTCTAAATCTGAAAAATGCGTGAAAAAATTTTTAAATAAATCAAAGCTGAAGGGTGCAGAATACATTATTTACACTTGTCCAGATTTATATAATAACAATATTGCTTAATACAAGCGAAAAAAATGTTTTTAACATACATACATATTGATTCCTCACATAAAGGAAGCTTTTTTATAATATCAATAATAATTATAAAAGCTTATTTTTATTCTGACGGCTATTTGAAAAATGTAGGTAGCTGTTTAGAAATGGCATTGACTTTCAAATAAGCCTATTATTTAAAATTAAATCAGTGAAAATCCACTAACTTTTAGTGAATATTCAATATTTTTTACAACTAAAATGCTGCAACTAAAAATCAGTGAATATTCACTACTAAAAGTAGCGAATAGTTCACTGAAATTTGTCGTGGAAATACACTGATTCTAGCTGTATAATTTTATAAACAAAATCACTGATTAATTAGTGAAATAAACTGATTATAAGTGCAAAATGAAATCAAGAAACATATTTGAATTAATATTTGTGAACTTTTACGACAAAAACTAGCAGTTATAACTCTATATTTTTTTCTTTTAAAATAATTTTCAATTTACCAAAAAGACAAAAGTAGTTATAACAAGATTTCATTCGGCTTTCAGAAGATTACCACTATGAGATTGCCAAATTATCTCCTTGATGACTCTCTGAAAGAAAATCGACGTACACCTACGATTGCTAGACGGATGTAAATAGTTATAGGTTTTAATTAAATAGTTTATTCAATTATTTACGCAGAAGTGCGGTAAAATGATTTTAACCTCCTGTGGACGTTTGAACACAAGCGAAGCGGAACGGTTGTTTTAATGCACGCATTTTTGACCAGACGTGAGAGAAAAAATACTTCCCGCACACCGTGTGGAAAAATAATATTTTTTATCAATATTATTTATTAAAAATAATTTATACAAAGTAAATTTTTGATTTGCAGTAAAAAATTTCGTTTTTCAGAATCAATTTTCATGCAATACTTCCTACAAAATATTATTTAACAAGTAAAATTGTTTGATTGTAATAGAAATGGTCTAAAATAATAAACAAAAGAATTCATAAAAAAAATGAAAATTTCCACTAAATATTCAGTGAAAATAATCTCAGAGAAAAACCATTCATATATACACTGATAAATCAGTGAAAAAACTAACCATTACCAACATCAGTGAATTTTTCACTGATTTAAATG
>UELX01004282.1:0-18636 GCA_900480035.1 Eupelmus urozonus
CATTAAACTGTTCACATTTAACCATAAGAAAATTAAAATTATTTTATCTTCCAAAAACTCTTTAATTTATTTCATAAGCCCTTATATTACCCATAATCCCATATCACCAATCATTGAGTTGTCCATTATTATAAACTAATATTCATGAAATAGTTCGATAGTTCTTGATTTAAAAAAAAGATAACCATCAACGATAATGAACGAACGATAACGAACAAGATAATGACAACGAATAATCCTATATAATAATATACAATCCTCATACATTCACTTGTGAATTATAAAAAATTAATGTAATACTTTTTTCATAGTCTTTTTGTTTAGCAATAGTAAAAAGTGGGAATTATATATAACTACATTCCCGAGAAGATTTTAAAATTTTATAGTTACTGACAGTTTCATAGACTCATTTTTCTTTTCTAACTTTCAATTTAGAAAAAATATCTTGTCGTCCAACTGTTTTCCTAGTCAAAAATAAAAACCAAATAATATTTTTTTTCACTGAATAATTGAAAATAATAGAGGTTTTTATTTGTCAGAAATTACAAGGCTTTAAAACCTAGAACTCTCTGGAAACGTAAAAAAAGCATAACGATTTTTCATGAATTCTCGCCACGAAGAACTAAATTTATATTCAAATCATCTCTCAGCAGCACACGATTATAAATCGTTATTATCGTTCTCACCTCGTTATCACTTTTGCATTTTCCTCGCTCTCATCCTCATCCCCCAGCTTTTTCATTCCCCCGTTGTAATAACTCTCGTGGAGCGCCGCCGATGCTTTCTCTCGCTCTCCCCTCTCCATTTACCAAGCGTTATACCAGCGGACACTTCCGTTTCCAATCGACATCACGCTGTTTACGGAACTCTCGAGCTGCCGTCGCCGCCGCAGTCCGAAATTTATGATACGGGAGCGCGTTTCGCTGAGTGCTTGGTTCTGAAAGAACGAAAGAAAGCGAGCGAGCGAGCTCTCGTTAGCCATTATTTTCTCTCGGAATGAAGTGAGGGCCACTCTCGGTGTGAAAAACAGTTTCTTTTGGGATGATCGACCGTGACGAATGCCCGGCGATTGTGTAACAAGTGTGATGGTTACACACTTTTTTATTGCTTACAAAGATTTACTTTTAAATGTAGGAGGAATTTTTTTTATTAGAAGCATATTTTATAAAACGTACGTGAGATAGGTATTTAGAAGTCTCGGCTGTGTACTGTGAAGTTATTATCGATTTATTGTTTTGAAATGTAAATGCTATGCCTTATTAAAAAAATGCAATTCAATCTAAAAATTAATTGTGGATATTAAAACAATCTATAAACCGTCAAAATAGTCCAATAATTTATTTAAACAATTCACTTATAATGATACTAGAATCCAATCCGCTAATTCAAGCGACCGTCTCACGCAAACTCTTGCTTCTTCCTGTACCGGGGACTCGCAGGACAAAAGCCCCCGCTATCTTCGCATTATGCGCCACTGACTGACGACCAAGAAATTCATCCGGCATCCACCAAAGACTTGCGCGCTCGCGCTAATGACACGCGATTCACCGACCAACAATGCCTCTAGATCCAGGCGAACTCTATCCCCCTCGTGCTAAAGAAAATAACGCCAGGAACATCCGCGCGCGAAAACTTGGCGTTCAGCGAACAATTAACGACAGATGCGACAAGAGCGCTTTATTAGAGTTCCCTGTTTGCCTGTGAGCTCTTCTCTGTTTGCCCCCGAGCTTTCTTCGAATTTCTTGTGTCTTCGAGCGATAAGGCCAGAAGGGGAATCTTCGCTGATCTCGATGCGAGAACGGCCGAGGTGATGAGATAAAATCACAATTTAGATTTTAGCCGAGTCCGGCACGCGGAAGCTTAATGGTACCGTGGTGGTAATTTCGCGATGCTTGTCGTCTCTCGTGCATTTATCTTCGTTACGGAAGTGAGATGCAGTCTTGATAGACTAGAAGGAGATGTTGGGAGCGATTTATGCCAGGCGAAATAAGAGCGTTGGGCTCGAAGTAATTTTTAACGGACGATTTCGTGATATTGAATCTGTATTCGATTGAAAATTATTTAGTAATCGTTAGAATATTTAAGTGACTTGCATTATTGAATAGTTCAAGTGGCATTTTTTTATTTAAAAATAAATGATCTTCAGTCAGTCAGATGTAATTTTATATAATCTGCTAATCGACGTGTTGAGTGATTGAAACACTTTTTTTTTTATAACTAAGTAAAGCAAAATATCATTTATTTTTATCTTGATAATTATTCCGAACGATACTTTGACAGAAATTTTTAAGATATCATTTATTTTATTTTTAGTACTTTATAATAAATGTATAACCCATTTTAATTTTTTTAGTGCAGAAAGCTCAAACTAAACACTTTTTTTTTACATAAATAATCTATTGCAAATTTATTTTAGAATTCTTTAGATTATTTTTTTACAGTCATGAGTTTGAACTTTTTTTATATTTAAAAAAATGTTCGAGATAAATTTATAATGTAATAAAAGTCCGAGGACGACACCAAAACGCTGTTAAAATATTGCGTTGGTTTTTTAAATAATTCTAATTGGATTGCATTATTAATAACCTTTCCTATTAAAAATACGTTCGTTTTGTAGCTGAAATCTATTCTAAACCAACAAGGGTGATTGTTATCTGAGTTAAGAATCAATTTTCACACGTGTGTCAAACAATATTTTTTGATTTCGTGAGCGCATTTCTATACATACGTAAAATGCTATTTTACGCACACATGAAAATAATATTTCTTCTTTACTTCTTCTCTTTAGTGTACCTTAGGTGCTATATACATATTTTTTTATTTCTTTTACAGATCTACAATTATAAAATTATCCTACCGTACATTAGTTTTTAATTTTTTTCATCAGTGTCTAAGCAAAATTATGAATTCGTCATGCACCTGTTTATATATATTCCTATTCACATATAATCCATACATAAAGTTTCGACTGGAATCTCCGCATAGTAGTATTTCAAAAAGTCAACAAACTCGTACATTGCAGGTCGCATACTTAGCCAAGCTTTCCTTCTATTGGGATAAATTCATGCAGAGGCCTGAGGAAAACGCCTTTATTTTCTACAGTCTTGAGCTATTGATCACCGGGAGCGCAGCAAGGCCAACAACTATACACGCCCTCTTAATTAAAGCCAGCGGTCGCAAGGAAACTCAACCCTCGCGCTGCACTTTCTCCCTCGCACGATTCATCCAATTCACGTCGAAGAAGTTCCCTAGTCCCCTTTCACCGCGACCTTTTGCCAGCCTTGCTTAATACCCACGTCCCCGACGACGGATTTACGAGCGGCAAGAGCTACGCGTGCTTGGTTTGTGAAAAAGAGGGAAGCGAAAACGTAGCATTCGTTTTTGCTTTTTCTTTTACATTTTTTCGAATTTAGTTGTGAAGTGAATTATGCAAGAAAAGTATATTTCTCCTGTAAATTTCGCGAAATTTTATTATTTGCGGGCACTGAAGAGAATGATTTATTCTTCACACTTCGGATATGCTTTACTTTCGATTTTTAGACTTTAGAGGAAAAGCGCAAAGCTTCCACGAAACGTGTTCGCTGTGCCTCATGAGGTTTTCTCTAGTACAATTTAAAATGAATTAAATAAGTGGACATGTATATATTAATTTAATTTTTTTTCCTAGTCTAATTTGAAATAGAAATAAAACTAATATATCGATAGAAAATATTTATACCACGAGAAAAAATTATATTATAATACTTTTTATGGTGAATATTGTAAAAGCCGATAAGAATGATATAATTACTAAATTTTATTTATAATTCATAGAAAAATTTGAGCGGCAATCAGAATTTTAGTAATTAATAATAATGATTTTTCAAACAAACTTGTGAAAAAGAAAAAAAATGATACTATACTCTCTAAAAGAAAAAGTGTGAATCCAGCTCCAAATTCACACTTCACACCTTATGAGGTGTTAACTTAAAAATTCATACCTTACGAGGTGTGAATTTTGATAAAATTCACACTTCACGAGGTGTGAATTTTTAAATTCACACCTCATACTTTTTCTTTTAGAGAGTACTTATAACGTAATTAAAACACAATTTTCTATTTAGCGCCTAATTCACAAGACAAAAGGATTAAAAGCCTTTATAGTAGCAATGCAATGTAAATTCTCATTACAAACCCGCATCAAATCTCAAAAAAGGATCTCCAAATGAGAAAATTTTCTAGCAAAGACCTCTCTCTCTTTCTCTTTCTCTCTCTCTCTCTCACTTTCCTTGTATTAAAACATCGCGAAAGACGACATAAAAAGCAGCGTCCGGTAAAAGGCATCCGATCGTTACATGATAAGAAGAGAATCCTTGGCTTTTGAATTTTCCACCGTCATTACGGTGTTGAACCTTGGATGAGTGAGAGCGAGAGATCGGGCTTTTGCGCTCTTGCCGACAGGAACTTATCCAGGCGGTGACGGCAAACATTCCGGACATCTTTGGATTTTGCAACGAGGAGCAAATTAGCCGGCGCTCTCTCATCATCGCTGCAACCCTGGATCCTTTTCAGTGACGGAGAAATTTCATATTAATGAGTCGCCCAGGAGACGTATTACTCCTTTTACATCCTGCTCGTATAGGGGCTAGGCACAGACATAGTGTCTTTAATTATCGGACTTTCTTCGGACTTTGGTCATTCGTTCTTTTTTCTTGTATACTTTTCTAATTTCGTTTTTTCTTGAAAGTGCCTTCATTAGGTTAAAAAAAAGTTGGATCATCGATAATTAAATATAGTAATAAACTTAACGTACGTTTTATCATTTACTTTTCTGATATTATAAAATTTATGATGTAGAACGATCAAATTGTTGTTTAATGTAAAAAGTGAACAAGTATTCTACTCACGTAACTATAACATATATATGTAGATCGATTTATGGTGGAAGTAGACGTTATTATTAGAGCTTTGATGTGGGTACATTGTCACTTCGTTGTCATGGTGACTTGTAGGCTCTTCAGCAAAGTTGAGATACTTAATATATTGGTGCTAGAAATCTATGGTGAAAAAAGTTTAAGTATGCTAATTTTTGTTCTCAACCTTTTTTATAATTTTCTTATTGATATTTTAATTTAAAATTATATTTTGTAATAAAAGTTATTATTGATGTCATAATATTAGGATACAATTTTAAAAGCCCAGGTATTTTAAATAAATTTTGCTTAGACTTTAAAATATGCTTTCAGTTGTCAAAATATGAACAATGTCAGAATTGTATTCCTTATCTCTTTAAAAAATTGTAAATATTAAAAATTTCAGGTCAATTAACATGAATATTAATTATTAATGTATAATTATTGTTTAACATTAGTTTACTGTATTTTGCTTCAAATGCAAAATTTTCGATACATTTATTATCGATGATTTACTATCGCATCAATAACAACAGCCATCGCTAAATTAATTCTCACTTCAAATTTCCATTGCACCAGAAACGAGCCATAAATCGAAACAATTCAGCGTGAATTTGAAATATCGAGCTCTCTCGAGCTGACTAATTTCTCCTCCGCGCTTTCCGAGCCGAACAAAAGGAAAAGCGATCGTACACGCAGAGGCGATAAGAAAAACGCGGCGTGCTGACAATGAGCGAACGACAGGTAGAAAATGGCGAAGACCACGTCGCGCGGAAAGTAACGTATACAGGATCATAAATTGCAATCGTCGCCGACGCAGCAGTACCCCCGCTGAATATGGCAACACTCTCTCGACATCCACCTTTCTTTCTCTCTTCATACGTCCGTTCTTCTTCGTTCGTTCCCCTCTCTTCTTTTTTTCTCGCGCTCTCAGCCATCCATCTCTTTATCTCTCGCGCTCAACTCGTTTTCTCGCGTTGCAGATGTGAAACGGAGAACGAGAGAGAAAAATATCGCGCGGATTGCCGGGAAGAGCCGCGAGAACCGAAGGTAGAAATATTAATCCTGGCAGAAGAGTGTAACTCAGCGAGTGCAGCGAAGCGATGTGTATGTGTTCTAATTCTCTACTGCTTGGATGACTTGTTGCCACAGATACTAGAGATAGCTTAGCTTTTGTTATTATTCGATTTATTGTTTTTCTTTAAGATTTATGGGTCTGTAGATTTTACGCGTAAATTAGTTAGATACTGCATTTTCAGAATGATTATTGATCAATGGTCACTGAGAATAAACATTTTATGAAATATTATGTCATTTATTAGAAAATCCAAAATTAAAAATCAATAATGGTAGTAGATGGAAGTCGATCTTCAACGGACCAAGTCGTTAAAATTTTAATAGCGCTTTTATTGTTATTACATGGTATGACTATAATGAGCTTGTAATGATAATAAAGGCGCTATTCAAATTTCGATAGCTTGGTTCATTGAAGATTCACCCTCATTCACCTTAACTATTTATACACGAACGAATAGAATCACATTTTTATTATAAATCGATATTATTGAATCTTTCTCTGAGCACCATTCATATCTCTCATTTTCAATTTCTCTGTGACATTTCGAAATTTAGCGGATACCGAGCTCTGATTTATGCGCGCCACTCTCTCGAAAAGTTTGCGATTGGGAACATGGAACCGGCGAGTTAGCGTGAGGTTTTTGGATTACTCCTCCCCGTGCAGTCCCGACTCCGTAATTCGAGAACGCGCAAATTCTTGAAAAGCTGTCGTAATGAAAATTGTTTTCTGTCTAGCGAGGTCAATTAGACTGTCCTGAAAATAAGAGCTAAAGAAACTACATTGCTCGCTTCCTGATATTCGGAGATGATTGGATGAGGTTGATTAACAAAAAATAGACTTTACTTGAATTTGATTTTGCTATGTACAATTTATAACAATATATCATAAGATTGAAAGCTTTCCCACTGTTTATTCATTATTAAAATTTCCTATTCTGTTTAAACTTTACAACGCAAACATATAGTTGAATATCTCATTAAGTGTACATTTACTTCTCAAGCAAACATCTCGAGCATTATTAACTACTACTCATTAAGAAAAATCAGATCAGCCAACCTATTATTTTTGAAAACAAAGTTTGATGTAACATTCAAAATAATGTTGACACGGTGACTTAGTTTATAATTAGTACAAATTTAAATTTAAAACTATTTTATTAACTTATTTTTTCTTGAAGTGACTTTTAACTTTCGTTTATTTGAAATTGTTTGCAGAAATGTCTAATAACACTTGTAATAAACTCGATTTTATGTTTATTAAACAATTTCATAATGGGTAAACAGAAGCAAAACCACGTAGAATGTATAGGACAAACATACCGTATAGAGGAAACACACTTTAAATAGTTGTAGTATTAGTTAAGTAGTAATAGTAGTAATAGTATTGTTTGCAGCTCAGTAAGTATATTAGTTCCACAGGACCTCTTCGGTCATAGAGGTTAAATTAAATCTGGAATAGATAATAATTTTAAGAAAATTTTTTAAATAGTATATCTTTACTTTTATTTTCAAATATAATTTGAATAATCTAATTGAATTTTTTTGTGAGGGCAGTTAATCATTAGAACGTTGTAAGCTCTAACTTTTTATAAAAAACTTTTTAATAAATTTAAAATTTTAGGAAGTTTTTACATTTTTTGTTTTACATATATTTAGATGAACTTTTTATTATAGTATTTAACTATACGATATGATGATTTTTTTATTTATTTTATCTTTTTTAAAACTAAATATATTAATCTATTACTATTTTAATTCTTTTATCTGAAACATATTAAAACTCTTAACTTATGAATAAATAAAAAATGAAATGCATACTATTTATATAAACTTCTTAATATGTAACATTTGAAAAAAAAAATTTTTTTAATAATTGAACCCTTTCCCTTTAATTTTTTGAAGATTTCATATTCTTATAATTCGATTTCAATTGCTCTGCTAAGTCATTTTTCATTTATATTGTTTGATTGAAACTATCACTTTTTCATAATTCACTTGGGCGGAGCTTTGACACAAATTACGAAAGCCATTTCAGTTGAAGCTCTGGTATTCGCTGGGTAGATGTCGTTTGCATCGATCGAGACTTCTGATCGTTGAAGCAAATTCTTTCTCTACCTCAGCAATTTTTGCGGGGAATTTTTTTCCATATTATGCTCTCCAATATAATCTATCTCTCAAAATGAAGAAAACCTAGAGAAAAAATATTTATCATCATATTTATAAAGGTAGCTCAGTTCTCTCTTTAACACTTTATTTTAAAAAAAATATCTTAACTTTTTTACAAGAACACACTGAGAGAAAAAAGGAAACTCAACAATATCCATGACACCTGTCCATGACCTATTATTAATTGACTTATCATTTTCTAATAACATTTTTTCGATCTCTCAATCCTTTGATACAAATGTGATTTACGCTAGATTACAGTGAAATAGCAACACACAATCGAAATGCTGAATGAAAGTACGCGCGATCAATATAGCAGTGTACGTGTATGTGCGTGAGTGCGCAAACTCTCTCTCTATCTCTGTTTCTCTCTCACGGCGACTTTCGGAATGGGAATCACTCGTTTTTCTCGGTCGTGCGCGAAAATTTGATTTCTTTCCGCCCTCGAGTCGAACGAGGTTACGGTAATATTCCTGCCTTCTACTTGAGACGTGCACGAGGGGAGGAAAACCGATGTAAAAACGATAGCGTGCTCCCGAAAAGATTGCCTCATTAGTTCGTTGTCGCTTTTTTCTTTCCTGTCAACCCTGCGGTATTTTGTTTTATATTAGAACACGAAATGAGTCGAGGAAAATAGAGGAAGAAATGGGGTTGAGCAGTGACATAGACATAGATAATGAAGAATATTAGATTATATTGATGTTTTAGGATTGTTAATATACTTTGAGGGTGCATAGAATAGAGAAAATTTTAATGTTTAAAGAAATTAAAAAGTTATTCTTTTGAGGACTTACTTTGAAATTTAAAAAATTTTCTAAATTGACTTCAGACACTGAAAATAAGAAATAAGCTGTGTATTTTCTTAAATTATATTTTGAAGAAAAAACAGAATTTTTCATTAAAAAATTTTTATCTCTAAGAATATTATTCAAGTTAATTTCCTTCAGAATTCTACAAGAAAGTACATTAATTATATTTTATAATTTTTCCACTTTTTTCTGTAACTCAATTTACATTTTTAATTTAAAAAGTGCTTAACGTTACATGTAATTAAATTTTTACTGTTATTTACTTTTTTCTTATTATTGCATTACATAAATTCTAAAAATTAAGCATTTTATTGTTGTTTTCTTTTATTTGGGTAAAGAAGTTACTACTAATCAAGAAAGTGTATTTATACCTTTCGGTCACAGTTACGGGTGAAAATTCGGGATATGTTTTTAGGCACCAAAAATGAACAAAGCCACAGCCGTACAATCTAACATTTTGAAAAATTCAGTTATAAAGATTTGTAATCTTATTTTAAGAAAAATATGAAAAAAAGCTTTCATTTTAAATATGAATAATTTTGTCTAGAAATACCCTTAATAAATTTCAGTAGCATTATTCAAGAGATGACTTTATTGTTCGCTAGTATGTTAAGTTTATAAAAATGAATTTATTGAGTAGCATTACTCTAATAAAGTGAGAAAATTTGTATAAATAAAAGTCAGAGGTAAGCTCGTATCTACTGGAAGCTTTATCTACTATAAATGTATAAGAATTAATAATTTCTTTCTTTCAAACATTCAAAATCATCATTCCTAATGTACTTTTCTTAAATAAAGCAATCCTGTAGATGCATCGGCGCTCACGAAGTAGCAGTAGCTCAGCCTCGCACAGTATTAAACCAAAACCAAACTAAACGCCCGGTGCGATGGTTCGGCAGTTCGCGCGAGACCAGTTAATTACTTAGATACTGGTCGAAAGTGGGGTCGAAGTAGAGGCAGCAGTGAACGTCCGATGAACTTGGGCACGAGAGTAGTTAATAGCCTCGAACCATAACAACGGAAAATTGAAGCTGTCCCATCGCCGCGCAGTGGTTGATAACCGAAAACAAGGGTGAAAAGGTCAGTCTTATCTCAAATAAATAACGTTAAAAAATGCGTTTTCATCCTTTTTATTTGCTTAAATTCGTTCCCTTTTATGCTAATTTTCATTTTTTATTGTGGAAGGAGAACATTTTACTTTATATGAAAACTCACACCATCGCAGGCTCTTTCGTCGCACTAAACTTTTCGGAAAAACTTTTTCGGCATATTTAACTAAATCAGTTTCATTCCAAGAGAACCAGTTTCAGAGAGATAGAAAAGGACGAACCTGTTCTGCCCGAACATTTCAAAACTTAAACTTAAAGACCGAGTAAAGCTTGGCAGGGAAACTAGAAGCTTGCGCGCAGCGCAAACGGAAATGAAATCTATTTAAGTGGACTAAGCTCACTCCGATTCCATCATCCCTTCCCTTCTTCCTTTCTTTGTTTTTCATCAGCCGAGGTTATTTTCTTTCTTCCCCTCTCCCCTTGCCGCGCAGGTACATACATATATAAAAGCGTAGGAATTCACACAGCGAAACTAGCATGAGGCGCTCTTTCTCTTTGCATTCTCTCGTGTTTGACTTTCCCTCTCTAACCTCATATTTTACTTCAGCTCTTGCAAGTCGCGGGAAACTATCGACGAGCAACAGTAGTCCGCCGAGTTCTCTTTGCTCTCTTGCCTTTCTTTTTTTCGCGTTTCGCGATTTTCTTCGTTTTCAAGTTCGCTCTACGTAGCCGTCGAGGACGTCTCCATGGCTGATTTTGAATCTCGTTGAAAAGTTTTCTTTGTTTAATGCTTGCTCGGGAAAAAGAGAGTGTGAGAGAAAGAGAGAGAGGAAGCGAGAGAGAGGGAAGAGAGACAGACAGACAGAGAGACAGTGGAAGAGAAACTGGGAGAGAAAATTACGATTACTAGGAAGAGAGTTTTTCGAGACTTGTCCCTGGAGGTAACATTTTTAATGAATTCTGATTGTTATGTAGTAATTTGGTTTTCCAATTTTTATATACAATGTTGTAAAAAATATTTTTATTGAAGAAAGTTCGAAGAAATTTTCATTATTTATTTATTTAAACCAGAATGAAATAGATTTACAAAGTGTAGTAAATCCCTGCAGAGGTAGACAAAGCTACCTATGCGCAGATCTGGCATTGAATACAAAAATACTTAAAACTAACTTACAACTAATATACATTTTGTATACATGTTTATAGAATCTATCAAATTTAACAAGTAATACGCTTAATTTAAATTTTGTCTAAATAAAAGTATTCAACAGATCATAGTTTGACTTTCTGATTTGATCAGATGTTTTAAAACAGTCTTAGATTGTTTTTACTAGTATCTAGAATTTTTAGCTCATTTGGCAACTGATTGAACGTTATTAGAGCTTTAAACTATTTTTATTGCTGACCTTTTTTTTGGCTTTTGGTATAATAAGATTCTTATTAAATTATAGTTTTATTTATTTTTGTTTTGAAGATATTGTCTACTGCGCCATTTTTTCTTTCATAAACATAAATATTTGAGACTACGTGAATTAATAATAAATAATTTCAAAAATTTCTTACTAAAGCTCATATTGATATTTTTGAAAAAAATACATTTAACCAAAAAAATAATTCATATAAATACTATATTTGGTTTTTATTTAGTTTTTATTACACTTTTAAATTTATTAAACTCTTGTTAAGCAAATTGTGATCCATGAAAAATATATGACGAAAATAAAGTATTTCTAAATATGAAAAAGCATAATAAAGTAACAATAGTAATGATAAATGAAAAAATGATGAACTCAGTAAGTAAAGTATTTACGAAAAAGTACTTTTATCAAAAGGGCACTTCATTTTAGATGCGTTCTTTCGATATATCTTCATATATGAAGCTGTGCGCTACACTTCTTCACTAAAAATCCGGGACTACGTACGCCCGATTATCTCTCGCCCAGCTGAGCGTTAATATGAATTTAAACGAGGTAAAAAAAGAGTCAAAAGAAGAGTAGCTGGCTTGTCGTCGCGCGACGCGATAACGTAATTCCTGCGTCAAACTTCTCTTTATCCTTCTTTTCTCGTCTAGCGCGAAATCTTTTCCTGAAAACTCACTCACTCTCTTCCTCTCTCACTCACTCACTTCTTTCATTCACTCTTTTTCCCATCTTTTCTGATTTTCTCTCTTTCCTATGAAGAGGACGAGAAGGGAAGAAAGAGAGAGAGAGAAACAAGCCCGCTGAATCGATTAAATCGCATTCCTACCAACTTTTCCGAGTTTTCCCAGGAATCCCGCATTCCGCTCGACTTACGCTCGAAGTACGCAGTTCTTCGAGCTCGCGCGAGTTCACGCAATATCGAACCTTTATGAAGGCGCTTTCTTCGTGGAAGTGTGAGAGGGAAATGAGGATGTACGTACATCGTCTCTCATGAAAAGAGATGATTAATATTATAAAATCATATCTTATCTATTGAAAATAATAGTTATAATAATAAAACTACATAAACAGTTGGTTATGCCGTTAACCTAATCATTGCAATTTCGGAACAAGGCCTTGAAATCTAAAATTTATCAAGACATAAAACGCATTTCCGTTCGCGAATCCGCCACGTTTAGAGCGCTTTAAAACCGATCGTGGTTGCGCCATAATTAATTAGGACCAATTCGATTCACGCATGTGGCGTGTCGTCTGGCGTGTATACGCGGTTTAGCACGCTCGCTCTTGGTGCACCTATGATATATATGCGTGTGGGATCGGATAATGTCGTGGTTGAACTAGATGATTTGCGTTGAGGACGCTTGCTGAGGTGGTTGTACAGCGAACAGTGAAAAGGATGGAGAACATTCTAAAACTGACAAATCGTAGGCTGAGTTGTCTGCGCTGCTTCCATGGGTATACGTAAGGGAGACAAAGATCAAAATAATTTATTAATTAATTAATTTATAATTAAAGCTTGCAAATACAAAAAATACTTTTCATTTCTCAACAAAAATTATTTTTTTACGTTTCGAATAATTAATATTCAAAAAATAGATATAGATAGAATTGATTATAAAAAACCGCTGGTAATTCCTTGGCACATAGCTTCCTCAAGATTAATTTATTATTCCTATATGTATATTATATACTTTAAATATTAAATATGTTTAAGCATATTTTTTCTGAGTCAAAGTCAATCGAAACAGTATATTTTCTGAAACTATTCAATATTAGAGTGTTATACAATATTATGCTGATTCGATAGCGATACTATCAAGCAGCGCTTTGAGTCTGTAGTGTCGGAGGCCCCATATAGCTTTCAGCCAGGTATGGTTAAATGCAGCGACCTTTCGAAGCGTGTTTATTGTCGATCGACGTATTTTAAACTACCTTCTAACGATATTCACTTTCATTGAATCAACTGCAAATATTTATTGAAATATCGTGCAATTATTCCTGCTTCATAAATCCTATAGTTTCTAAAAAAAATTTTTGATTTATCTATTATTATTCATTTCTTTTGAACTTAAATGTGTTTTTCAAAGAAAGTACATAATTTTTGAAAATAATGCGAGATAAGGATAGTTTTGAATTCGGTAAAGAAAGAAAAACTGGCTACATGCTAAGGAATATAAGGAATAATATTTAAAATCATGGAATACTTGTAAAAATTTGTTCAATTAATAGTCAGCTTACTTTTTTGTTCATTTAACTGTTAAAACATCAAAATATTTTAACAACTTTATTCTTTTCAAGCTTTAAACTTTAAAATTTATTAAAGGACCAATAATTGTGAATTTATCAAAATTCTATAATGAACATAAGTACGTTCGATATATAAGGTGTACTTTTACTTCTCTGTTTTTCTCAAAATTTCCATCGTCTATCTCTCCATCTAATCTCGCCATAAGTTTACGTCTATCTCTGGCTTTGGACCAGTCATTAGGAGATGAACAGATTCATAAGATCCGCTCGGTCTCGCCTGTACGTACAGCCTTGCATGAACCCATACACATCTCACTCTCCGTCATCCTCCTAAATCCTTCGCGTATCTCGTATACCGTACCGTTAAGTTCGTTGCTCTAAGTTATGTCAAACTTTCGCGAGCGACGAAGTTTAATTGGATAAGGCAGCAGCTGCGCATCGATCCGCGGGATCTAAGCTCTTTTCGCTACGGTATATACCAGCAAGTGCGATTTAGTTTCGAGAAAGGGTGACTCGCCGAGATTGATTTCGCTTTTTGTACTGTACTGTTACTATCATCAATTTTCGTCGGCAGCTATTACGGATTGTCAGAGTTAAAGAAAGAGCAAGAAGAGCACAGAAGGTCGTTCAGAAGGAAAGCTCAAATTATTTTCATAATAGAGCGGAGGAAGATGAGGTGGGAGGAGAGCCAAGCTGACGTGACAAATCGCTTAATAAACTAGAGGTGAATAATCGAAGGTACCGCGTGGCCTTCCAGATCTCTTTGAATAATGCATTTTTCAGAGTGCTATCGTTATTAGCTTCGTCGCTGAGCTCTCGTTTTAATAAGACATGTCATTTAATAGGATTCTACGCTTATTTGGTGATAATGATGATTTTGAAAAGGATGGAAATGAAAGTTTAAATATTCTTACAGTTTTAAACTTTAAAGTTTTTTTAGAGTCAATTTTAAAATAAATTACTGTATATTTGAAAAAAACAGCGTTTGAATTATATTACTCAATTTAATTTGATAAAAAATTAAAAGGGCGTTTCGACGGCACTTAGCCGTTCTTTTGAGGCTATACCATTATACAGTAAATTTTTATTCATGGCGTTAATTTTTTATCAATTTTGATCGGCTTGCAATGTTGTATTGCAGTATTGTAAAACCCTAATCTATAAATAAAGTAACTCGATTTTTAATAAGTTAAACTTATAGTCAGATATTTATTTAGTAAGTTTATTTTGTATTTTTCATTCTTCAAAACCATGTCAAAGGTGTAAATTATAAGTAGCGATGAGAACACTTTTCAAAATATTAACTTCGTTTTTATTCGTGTTAATTTTATTTGATATTTCCATATACCAATCAAATTCTGTTTATATTAGTTTCATTTATATTTATTTACTTTTTAATTTGTCTTTATGCCACTCCAAAACATTTGATCCAAAACACGAGGCAAAATTCATGGTGTTCCGGCACTTTATTGACAGGATCCCGAAGTCTCATATAAACGTAACAGGCCCAAAAGCACGACTTGGTTAAAATATGTATTAAATTATTTAAAAATCCAATTAGAGTGTAAGAAATGCGCTCTTATTTAAGTTCTTATACAAACCGAACGCTTTATTAAAGAATTATAAACAGTTTTAAATCAAGCCAACTTTTTCCATCAAAATCAACGCTAATTTTCAATGAGTAATTTTTAATTTAATTTTCGATTGTCTATAACTTTTTACATATAATACGCTGCTATATAAGTCAAATGCTTTATTATATATAAAAAATTACAGATAATCGAAAATTAAATTAAAGATTGCCCATTTAATTAAAGTTAATTTTCATTGAAAAAGTTGGCTTGATTTTAAACTGTTTATAATCCTTTATATAATAAAGCATTCGACTTGTATAACAGCTTAATGAAGCATTTTCTACGATATTCGGAATATGTTTGAGAATTCAGATCCAGAAAAATCGTGATCCAATTATACCCACTATTATACCCAATATTCTCCTCGTGAGTGAAAAAAATGAATTAATTTTAATATAATTGGACAATATAGCACGAAAAAAAATAATCAGTAAACAAACTGCACAATATAATTGTGCGAATCGAAATTGCTATCAAAAGATAACAAAATTTTATTTCTACGCCATTTCAGAGAAGAAATTATAATTTTCACCGACTTTTTCTCGTAAAACCTATAGCAATACCCACTAATGCGTCCGTGCATTAGAGAGGAAAAGAAAAATACATTCTGTTGTTAAGCAGAGATGGAAAATTCATGGAATTAACGTAATCGTCGAGAAAATACGCGGTTGAGTGATACAACAAGTGCCGTAATCTTATTAAAAATTCAGATACGATAAAGAGTTGATTAGTAATTTTATATTTGAAAAACTTGAGACTGTGACTACAAATCTTTTTCAAGTAAAAGAATCTTTATGCTTGAGTTGTTATATAATTCAAACAAATAAAGATTAAATACATTTTTTAAAATGAAGATTAAGTAGAAAAAATAGTACATTTACTATAAAGTATAAATTGATAAAAATTTAGTAATTATTAAAGTACAACAATAAAATATATGTTATATATAAAGTAAACAAAAATATAAAAAGGCAACATTTATTAAATTTAAATAAACATTTAGTTTTGCAAAAACTTTTTTTTTATTTGGGTTACTCCATAAGTTACCAAGATAGTAAATAATAAGATCTCTCAAATAAAATACAATTAATTTTAATTTTATAAGACATTTATTGTTTAATCGTCCAAGTTTAGTGACAAGAGGTGCTATACAAAATTTTTAAATTAGTTGGTAATTTTCTAATTGAGCTTGTGTTGAAGCCAGTAATCAAATTTTTCTCGATATTCAAGAATTGTAAGGTGTTTGATTGTGAACCGTCTAAATTTAATGCATCAATGTCTTCAATGGCATTTTCACGCAGATTTAAACTTTTGAGTGCTATTCCTTGAAAATCAATGTTTAGAGTCTTGATTCCATTTCTTGAAAGGTCCAATTCTTTGAGGTGTGCCGAGCTACTTAGTAATGCATTTGGAATATTAACAAGGTTGTTTCCACTTAATGAAAGCACTATTAAGTTATTTGACGTCAAATATGTTTGTAGGAAATCAGTAATTAGTTTTGTATTTTTTATATCATTTAATCTAAGTTCTCTGAGTCCCGTGAGGTTATTTCCAAAATCAGGTAAGGTTTGTAATGGATTACCACTTAGATCTAGACTGATCAAAGTTTCTAGATTTAGTGCAGAGTTATTCGTCACCTGAAGTTTATTACCTGCTAAATTTAGACTTTGTAATCTAAAATAATTTTCAAAAGCGTTAGTTGTAATAGTATTTATTCCACATTCAGCAACAGATAAACTAATAAGTCCTTCCAAGTTCAAGCACAGAGTATTATTTTGCGTAGTACAGCTCTCAACGTTTCTTGAAATATTATCAAACCTATTTCGATTCAAAGAAAGATATTTAATATATTTTAAAGTCTCATTATGATTAACTGGCATTTTGTTAATCTTGTTATCTTCTAGATACAGATGAGTGACTGTACTAGGAAGAGCTGAAATTATGCCAGTTATAGACATTTGATTCTGAGATATATCTATGTGTGTAAGATTTGGCAAATTAGATGACAAAGTACTAGAAATCTTGTTCATTTTAATCGTGCGAAGAGAGAGATACTGAAGTTGTGGAAATACGTACGAAGTAGTTATTTCAGTACCCGTATCATTACTAGTATTTGAATTATTATCTAAAATTAATGTTTCCAAATTTGAATGACCTCCAAAAGATAAGAAATCTTTTATCTTCAAATTATTGTTCGATAAATCCAGGATTTTTAATCCCGGTAACCCATCGAAGGCACCATAACTTATCGTAGTAACACCGTTGTACTGCAGAATCAATTTTCTAATTGATGAATTTTCTATAAACTTTGGTTTGATTTCTTTAATTCCTACGCCTGTTAAATTCAAAGTTAGTTCACACTCATCGCTGTCAGTAAATATACCACATTTCAAATATTTTCCATTAACTTTTGAAGCCAAAATAAGTATTACAAAAAGTATATAAGTAACTATGATTTTCATTCTGAACATTTTATAAAATAATTCAAACTACAGAATTTTCAAACTACAGAAACTGCTGTCTAAGCTGTATTTATAAGCTCCTGTTTCTTAGTGTAATCTTGAACGTGAAAGATAATAGCGATAGCAAAAACTATTTAGCTATATATTATAAGCAATATCTATAATCCGTTCTCATTGATATGAATTGAACAAACAAATAATAATTTATAAATATGTAAATTTAATAGTGTTACCTTGACCGTAAATGCACACTTGTTGAGTAATTTGAATTTTCATTTAATATGTCCTCATTTAAATAAAATAGTTTTAATTTATAAAAAAAATCTATTTTTTATTCGTTTCTAATCGATGAGTAAGCTAACATACTGTAACGTGATTAAAACTAATTGAAAACTACTTATTTTTCATTATCTTCACGTGGCTTAAATCTATCATTAAGTATTAACTAACTTGTTCTGTTCTTTCATATTACCTCAAATTAAGCGAATAACGAATCTTGATTAATTAACTGTTTCTCATTACGATATATTTCATTAGTCGTAATAGGTAGGGAGCTGTAATTTGCTTGATGAAGAACTGTATAAATTCTACATTAGCGATTGAAAAAGTAGTGATTTCCGCCCTGTACGTGTAATCTTGCAATTTAACTGGTCGATTCGGCTCATTGACCAGCCGTTTTAAACTCCCGGAGAATGTGTTCAATTCTGCCGAAACAAGGAGAGAAAGAGACAGATAGAAAGACAGAGTAAGTGAGAGTGAGGAAGAGAGAGAGAGTGAGAGAAAGAGAGAGAGAGAGAGAGAGAGAGAGAGAGAGAGAGAGAGAGAGAGAGAGAGAGAGAGACAAAGGAGTTTTAAGCGATCTTTCCAAAACTTTTCACG